>CAEGAF010068186.1:0-48343 GCA_903067075.1 Micropoecilia bifurca | reverse complement strand
TTTTTAAGGCAGTTTAATGGCACTGATACTGAACACTAAATTCTTTGTAGTGTGACTCGCAGCTGCTGACAGTAAGTCTGTAGCAGTTTAAACAATGTCTGGCACTAGATAATTGAGACATTATATATATATATCTATATATAAAATTACATTTCTGAAAAAAATATGTTATATGATAACCATAGAGCTGCAGGTTAATATTGAAAAGAAACAGAAACTTTAATACTGGGACTCAAATTACTTTCAAGTTATTTACATGATGTTTGCTTTTACCACCGTCAAAAAATGCTTACAAGTGACTCCAAATTAATTTGTTGAGGATTAAATAGAAAACATGAAAAATGTAACTGAACATGGGTAAAACAAAATTATATTAAGAAGCCACGTTTTGTTCAACTATTAATTATTTTTGATATTAAAGAGATTTATTTTAAATGATCAGCAAAGACAAGTGCACAAATATAAAGTAAATAATGAATGATTTTTAAACATGTAGGATGCATTTGTATCCCACAGCAAGTTAATACTTAATACTTTGTAGAAATAATTTCTCCTCCAATTACAGCTGCAGGTTTTCTTCAAGCTTTGCACAACTTTTATATTTTTACCAATTGTTCTCTGCCAAATAGCTTAAGCTCAGTCCGGCTGGATGGAGAATATCTGAAAATCAATTTTAATGTTTTGCCTCATTAACTGGCCAAAGCCAGTCAGTGATTTCTTTGAGGTATAAGCTGCTGATTCCAGTTTGGACAAGTTCCAATCTTTATTGTATGAGTATGACACAAAATCCTTTTGTTCATTTGTAACAATTTAATAATTAAACATAACAAATGCTTAACAAGAAAATGTGAAGCAGGTGTCTTGGTAGAAACAGTAGTTTTCAAAGTGAGGAGATTGAAACCTTCCTTTTGTCTCCAATCTTCATGTGACTGTATAAAACCCAAAGCAAAGTGCAGCAAGCACCTCAGCCAGATTAGTTGGAAAGAGAATTTGTTTGCAAAGCAACCTGCCTGGACATCATGTCCACTGACATAAACGCATGACCATCTGCAGTGTGTAATGATGGACAGCCTTGTGAGCCAGCAGCTGGGGCTTATCATGGCAAATATTAAGATATCTCCAACAGTGTGTGCCAGTCAGGCTGTTTATCAAAGCACTCATCCCTCTTTCAACAAGTCTGCCTACCCAACTCAGCAGAGAATGCACAAAACAGATGCAGCTGTCAAAGAAGAGAAGCGAAGCGAGGTTCTGGTTGTTTGATTAGTTTGGGGCTGAGCTGCTCTCTGGATCCTGGGAAACTTGCCAGTCAGAGAGGAAAACTATCACTGAGATCTCAGCATACCAAGAGAATAGATGTGTACTTATTCATCTTCACTGGCAAATAAAAACACAACTAAATCAATTCTGAAAATTGTTAAATATATCATTGTGATATAGAGATAATAAGAGACCATTAATACTTGACAGCAGCACTATGAATAGAAAGATTGATGGTAAGTTCAGCCATCATATGAGATTTCCTGATATTTCATCATTCCTTCCCAAACTGTACTGAGCTGGAAATCCATAACTGAGCATGCAATAGTCCAGGGAGGACCACTTTTTAACTCCAGGAGGGGCCAAACATCACCAGCAGTGAAGTGTGTGTGTGTGGTCAGCGATCGCCCTTTAAAAATACAAACACACGTCTCATATTCACTCACTTGGCTTTAAAGGGGAAGTCAAAAATGGGTGAGAGCTCTACAATAAAAAGACCTTTCTTTCACTATTCGTCTGAGACACTCAGTCATTCAGAATGGTGTCAGTGCTTCGGTGTGAGCTTTTCCAATATACAGGCATACAGTAAAAGCACTAACACCAATTCAACTAAATCCTGTTTAGTCACATCACAGCCTCAAACTTCAATGTGTCTTACTGAGCTTTTATGTAACAAACCAACATAAAGCAGTCCATAACTGAAGTGGAAGGAAACCGTTTTTTTATATATATATTTTACAAAAAAGAAGTATTCAACACCTTTGTGTCAAAACTTTGAATGACCACCTATCGCTGTATTTTCCAGCTGTGAGCCCATTAGAGTTTATCGGCACCAGCATTATAAACCCATAAACTAAAATGTCTGTGTAGATCTTGGCAAAATAGCTTCAGCTCAGTCAAACTAAATTAAGAGTGTCCTATGAGCATCAATTTAAATTTTGCAAAGATTTTAATTGGGTTTAAGTCATTCTAAACTGAATGTTCTAAGTACCAAGTACTCATCCAATTCTAAACTGAGCCACTGGTATATTTAACTTAGTAGGCCAGCTGAGTTCACATCTTCAGAGATGTTGTTTTGGGGTGTGTACCAAATGTCTGCCTTGATTTCCTTGCAAAATGGCCAAAATAAGCCGAGAATGTTTTATCCAATAGCGTTTGTGAAATGCAGATTTTCTAACTGTATATTTTAACTGCGTATATGTGGTTTATTGATGTAATTCCTGGTTAAATGCTAAATATACCAAAATGTTTCAAAAAGACAGACACACTGCCCTTTTCTCACAAAAGTTGGAATCATTGTTCATTATCAGAATATAAAGCTTTCCCAGAATGTGTTTCCAGATTGTTTTAAAATGTTACCGAAAACCTGTGTACTTTTTGAAATATCACAAATAGTATTAATAAACTCAGGCATGCACAGAATCATTTCACTTTCATCCAGCATGCTAAAATTACATTATAAAACATGATAAAAAAGAAAAACAAAAGTTTTCTTGCAAAACTAACTTTTGCGAGAAAAAGTTAGGATCATGATTTTTTTTGATAATCACCTATGACCTTTGGAATCCTACCAAAAAATGTCCAACTTCTTGAATCAAACTAATAATTTTTTGTTTTGTCCCAATTATTCACAAAAAAATCAACTCAGTCCCTGTGAAGAAGCAGCAGCAAAACATGTGTTATAGTGGTGGAAAAGTGATTAAATCCAAACCCAGAGATTAAAGACCTCACTAGCCAGATATAATCTTAATGCTGCAGTGATTAATGATGGATTACAATGCATGAGAAACACAGAGTCCAGAGCAAGGTCAGCTTTGTGATCAGACGGCACTTAACTGCTTCTTCCGCATATTTCTGACTTTAAAACCCTGATTAGAAGTACAGGGAAGTAAATCCAGGACAAAAAATGAAAAGCTAGCCAGAAATGCCACCGACCTTCACTGGCAACAGCACAAAGAGCGAGCCTACTTTTACGCTGTGCTGCCCTCTCTTGTTTACAGGCATCATTACACTCCTAAGTATCCATTTTTATTGTTTATTAAATGCATTCTTCTGTTTAAGAAAGAATAAAACAAAGTCCAATCAGAAATAATTATTCTAAGAAAGAAGAAGCACCAACAACATAAAAGAGTCTGGAAGAAAATCCCAGGCAGGATAATGATGGCTACTATTAGGTACATGCACTGCAACGATCGTCCACAGGAAACAGCATTTCTGTACTTCAAGGGAACAGCTCATCAGGCCACAGCTGAAGATCGCTTACCGCACACCGTCCCGCCACACACAGACTTGTTTCATTTTGTCCGCACGGCGTGCCATCAATCACCCTGTCTGACTGTCGCACGTAGAATCTGAATCCAGTGGCCCGGCAGTTTAGCTCACAATACTGCCCCCCAGGAACTGAGAGAGAAGATCAAAAAGAGTGAGACATTTAGATATTTTGAGAACATGATGGCTTCACACAGTGTATTAACAAAAGGTAACAGTGTCAGAGCATAAAACACAATGACAGACTTTACATATCATTGATGAAAACAAGGTAATTAATTTAGTCTGTTAACATGTGAGTTTGATAAAAATCCAATGGTTTCTAACAGGGAAACAGAACTCACAAAAGAATGTTTTACAGTATCTCCACGCACAAACATGTTTTACATTTTGTCAGGTTAAAACCAGAAAAAAAAAACAGTTTTATTGGCATTTTGTGTGATAACCACCATAATTAGAAGGAGTAATTGTAAAGTGCATATATGGTTTCCAATTTATTTCAAATAAAGGTCTGAAAAGTGTGGCATGTATTTATATCCTCCTTTACTAAGATCGTCTGAATGAAATTGTACTCAACACCTTTAGAAGTAACATAATTAATAAACCCCACTTGTACGGGATTTGATTTCAGTAAAAAATTAGAAAACAGTAATGAATAAACAGCAACATTAGGACCAAGTGACTCCACAGAAAGTCAAAGATAAAACTGAGAAGTTTAAAGAAGAATCAGGGGATTAAAAATACCATAAGGTTTGAACAAATCAGACTACCATTCGATCCGTCATCTGAAAACGAAAAAGCCGTCCACTTTCACTGACAACCTAGATCACAGAAATGGTAAATGGCCGGCACTTGTATAGCGCTTTATCAAGTCCAGAGGACCCCAAAGCACTTCACACAACATTCACCCATTCATGCACACACTGATGATGGCAAGCTACTGGATAGTAATAAAGGGCAGTCTGACAGAAACAAGTCTGACAGAAACAAGGCTGCCAGGCAGTAACTGGTGCCACCAGCAGGCAAAGTGGACAAAGTGTCCACAACAACAGAGGCAAGAGGAGCAGGGATTGAGAGGAGCTCCAGGGATTCACAACTGTATCAATCTCACTGACTTTTCCTTTAGACCAAACACATCACCCGCCTTGCCTGCTGGTGGTGCTTGCCAACTGAACGGCAGTTTGCTCTAGGGTAGGTGTGGCTAAAATGTAGTTTTACACCATTAGTGTGAATGTGAGTATGAATGACTAAATGTAGTGTAAATCACTTAGAAGTTATTGCAAATCATCAGGTCCTACACAAGTGGCAATTTACCATTTACCACAAATTGTATATTGGGCAGAAATAATTCTAATCATGAAGATTACCTTCATTAAAAGGTTCCCATTTATAGAGTCTGCCCATGAAAGGCTGGTTGTTGTAGGAAGAACACTGAACCGCTCTGATGTCTTTGCTGGATGGAGGACAATCCTGAGACAAACAAGAGAAAGTGTGAACAAGCATTCATTTTTCCATAAACATGTAAAACCATCAGTAACAACTGCTGGCTCTTACTGTCATGTTCTGACAAATGACTGGAGTCCACAGTCATGTTAGTGAAACTAGATCTCACTGAAGTCTGAACAAATTTCTTTTCAGCTTTTCCTCTCATTTAACAGGAGGAAAATATAAACATTGCCCACTAATTTAAATGTACAAAAGTGTTGTGGCTGACTGAAAATTGGTTTTCATAGAATGCTGCTTCATCTTCTCTCACAGGTTTCTATTTTACTCTGAAGATTAATAATAAACAATTTCTGACATTCTCAAAATGTTGGGCTTGTTGGTCTTGCCTGCATCATAAAACTTTTCTATGATTTCAGGTGTTCTGAATACAGACTAGATGAATAACTTATTTTTTTCTTGATTTATAGACATATTTGAGAACACAAGGCTGCCTGGTGGCACAGGTTTTAACACTGATGACTTGCAGAGAAGAAGTTTGTGGGTCGTATGACTTTCTGTGTAAAGTTTGCATGTTTTAACCATGTATACATGTTTTTTTTTTGTTTTTTTTAGGGGGTTGGGGGTTCTGGATAGTCTGGCTTCTTCACACAGTTCAAAAACATGACTTTGTTCTTAAATCCTAACCCTACTATTGTGGGAGTCCAGACATGCATACATTACTGTTGCAGATCCTGTAGTGAGCATGCTCCCCTGTACAGAAGGATGAAGGCAGTGGATTGTAAGGTCTTTCTTTGTGCAGCTGGTGGCTGGAGGTGTGACTCCCAGTCTGGACCTCAGCCTGGTTAGAGGAGGCAGGCTGGTAAAGGGAAGTCCAGACTTGGTTATTCCTGGGATGTTGAGTCCTGGGATGCACATATGGCCTGGTAAAGCGATGGAGGTTGTTGGAGGCATCCAGTTTGTGTGATCTGAGGTCGGTGTGCCCTCTAGGAAAGGCCTGGTGGGAGTTAGCAGCAGGGGAGCGTTTTTGTCTGTGGAGGCGAGGGGAAGCTGAGCCTCTGCCTGAATCCACCAACAGTGGAGCCACATGAGGTGCTCGTCCATAGCCATACCTTCCTGGGACAATGTGGGTGACCTTCCTGGAAATATAAATGTAGATTATGATGTATTTATCCCAAACTTAGCACATTTTATCTAAAAAATAAGATTTAGTGAAGAATTAATTGCTTTTAAAAACCACCAGAAAAAATGTCAACATGTTTTTTCTCTTTTTCACATGGAGTCCAACTTAAACAACTCCTGCAGCTGTCAACATTATTTGCTTAAAGGCAAGCCTGACAGGAAGGAGGTCACCAAGCTGCTAAACACAAGCTAAACGTTTGACCATAACTACAAAAGACTGGCTTTCCACTGGAAGGCAGTCAGATGACCCACAGCAACGGCTCCAGAGTCACTTTTACACCAGGCTGCTCAGGATGCAGCACACATCTCAAAAAATACATGAGCTTTATAAAACCAAGCGTACTAAATGTTCCTGATATTTCAGACAGCTTGTCTTTAGTCGAGGCAACATAGAAGACAAAATAACAAATCTTAAGTAATTCATATTTCATATGCTTTGAAAATTTAGGACAGATGCATAATAAAAGAAACTTCAGTGGGCAAATTAATCAACCTAAGATGAAATATTTGCAGCTCCTCCAGGGCAACCATAAGTCACTTATAGAGGATTTATCAGCTTCTCTGATTAGTGCTCTACTTGCTCCACTTCATCTCAGGTGAATGGACATGTCTTAATAATTTACATTTTGGCATCTTCCATTTTCAGATGATTAAATTAACTGTGCTCCATGAAATGATCACTCTAATTTGCCCTTAGGTATGGTTGTCTGTAATGTATGTCTCTGTGTTGCCCTGTGATGGACTGGTGACCTGTCCAGGGTTTACACCCACTCCTCACCCAATGAGATTGGCACCAATCTCACCGTAACAATACAAGGACAATCAGGCGAGGGCAATGGATGGATCGCCCAACACTTATTTAAACTTTTCTCAATGTTTAAATAAGTGTCTGCCTTCAAAGAACATTTGCATTTGTATATTGATAAAATTGCACAGAATAAGTCTGTTTACTTATTTGATGGCTGTGTTTGTTTTTCTTTGCAAAATTATGCCTTTCTTTGTGTTAAGGCACAATTAACAAAAATATAATTACACTTAGAATCCCAATATACATTAAGGCAAAACGTGTGAATGTTCAAAGGGTATTATGATGTTTCCATACCATGTCCTGTATACAGTGTCCCAGGACAGTTGTCCTGCGGAGCTAAGTAAAGTAATCCTTAAAATGCCATCCAGATCTATAGAAGCCTGTCAATCACCCATTCATTTCAGATAACAGTGTGGCAGCAGAGAAGACGTAAAATTGTTTAAATTTCATTTATGAAAAAAGTGATCTCACTGTTTTCTTACCTGCGTTCTCCAGGCCTGCTCTGCTTCTCCCTCCTCAGCTCTCCCCTGCTGCTGCTGCTGCTGCTGTTGTTGACGGCTCTGACACCACTGTGGTGTGGAGCAGCATCAGGCTTCAAAGCTGAAATGACATGGCCTGGCTGCTGGGGCTGAACGGCAGCTCCTCTGGACGGGTATTGAGTGTACACAGGCAGACAGGGCCTCGTCTGTTCTTGCACCCCTTTCCCACATGTCCGGGAGCAGGTTGACCAGGCGACCCAGGTGCCCCAGGCTCCCTGAATTTCCCCGTACTCTGCCCTGAACTCCTGTTGAGACTCTGTCCTCTGAGGAACCTGTATGGACGCAACAGAGCTTATATTAGATAAGCAGCTAAGTGCAAAAAAAGTGGGACAGGACCTTTAGATGTGAAAGCCAAGTACTCATGGGAAGCATTCATCAACAAGACTTTAATCTCTGCAGATCTCAGCTTGGAAAAACGCTCAAGTCAGTGACCTCATCTCCTCACCATGAATATCCTGATCCGCCACCTCTCTGCCCCTGTACATGAAGCAGACCTCTGTTCAGTGTAATAAAACCCTCATCTGGCTGGTTAGCCAGCATCTATTAGTAGCCTATCCCTGATTGGCTACCTGAATTTCTCCCTGTTGACTCTAATTTTCTGTGCAACTGCGCCAGGGACATTTTAGCAGCGATCAGTGAGCTCACTGTTTGAGAAGCTGTGTGCCAAACCGTATGCATTATGTATGGAAATCCGACTTTTTGAGGAGCACTTTGTCTCTATTCACGTCACCCTCTCTGGGCAAACACATGGCTGCAGTAAAAACTTAGCGACCGCCGAGTTTTATCGGATGAAAAGAGAATACAGGAGCGGCAGGGGGAGTTGGCAGAAAGCTCCTCGGATGTCAATCAGCCTGGGTAGCTATTCAGCAAGACCTCAGAACTGCTCCCCCCCAGGTCCTTCACTGCTTCAACTCAATGCCACTGTCATCTCTGGGTCAGCATCGGGTCACGCAGCTGGACTCCAAGTGGAAGCGCGTGAAGTCAACTTCGCACAAACTGACCTCCAACTTTTAACTGAAGGGACTGTGGATGTGTCACTGAGCTTCACACACGAGCTTCTTCCATGGGGTTTCTGTTCCTGCGGGGTTCAAGAGGTGGCTGTCTGACAGCTGACGCCTGCCTTCACTGTGTCACTCACTACTTCTCAGAAGTTCACAGATCATGAGCAAAATGAGCTTCTCTCAGGAGGTAATCCATCTACCTGGCTGCTTATAGGGTGTTTGAATAATTGTCCAACAGACTCAGTTCGAATGGGGCCCAAAAGTGCAACATTTGTCACATTTTCAGCTGGCTCGGTTCACTTCACACTGTGTCAATCGATCCAAACACCTTTGAGCAACCCGTTCTCCGCAGAGCCCGTGGTGGCGCTGCACCAAGAATTACTGAAGGAATTACACAAAAATATCTGAAAAAGGCATTGATTTCAACTTCTTCACCTTCTTCACGAAATGTGAACAAAAGTGAAGCTGCAGCAGATTTTAGTAGTTGTAAAAATTCTCTTTTGTCCACAATCCATTTCTCCAGATAGCACTAGACTTGTCCGTTTGTTTTTTCCCAGAATGCCCTACTCTATGACGGACCCCTTGCTCATAGACATTAAATGTCTATCATAGACATAATATATTTTCCTTATATTACGTCTATGATGTCTATGCCCTTGTTTGCATGTTATTTTCACATCCGGAAATTTCGCGCCTGCGCACAACGCTGGAAGGAAAAAATATTATTTTACATGGTAGAACAATTCTGCTAACTAATTAAAACCTGGAGATGTATGTATTCTTAATTAGGCCATATGTGCCCCAGAAAAGGGAAAAAATAACGGAGAAAAGACGTTAAAGAACAACTCAAAACCATTTTTTCTCACTCTGAGTCAGCTACGCTACATGTACTCGTTGCCACGGCAACTGACAATAACGCCACATCAGGATTCAACACCAAAAAAATATTCAAAGATTTCCCACTAAAAAAACCTCCAGAACATTCAGTCCGTCACAGTGTTTTAGGCTTATTGATAATTTTGTAATTATTCATAAGTGACCGCTGTAGTAGATTAGCTACGGCTGCTATAAGCTAAGCTAACACTTAAGCGATTGATTAGCTAATTAAAACACTTGTCCAGACTCTAGTGATGATCAGATCGAGTTGGTATGTAAGTCGCCATATTTTGTTTTAAGTGAACCAAACACACCGAATTCCACATCACATTTACATGTTATGGTTGTCAAAGTCAAGCAAGGATAACTGAACTGCTTCCCCCTTCCTTACTATTTTTTTTTTTTGTCTTAATTAAAACGTTTTCCTGGCCTTGTTATCTAGTTGTCGTAGTGTTGACAATTAGTTGCAAAGCACTGCATCCCTTCTTGTTTTGTATATCAAGCTTACATTTAAGACTTAGCACGTTATATTGATAATAACTTTGCTAAACCAGTCGTAGTCATCGTCAGCCAGCATCATTTTTGCCCTACAGCAGGTCCATAGTTTGTGTCCTACTTTTGGATCAGCCTCCAGTGGTCCGTGTATATTCAGGCAGTTCATTTTTTCATGTTTTGGTTTAATGAACGAAAAATGGAAAAACAATACGATCACATTACAATTGTTTATTTGTTCTTTGTTGTTTTGTTTTGATCTTTACTGCAGTAATGTTTACCCACCAAAGGTCCTGTCATATACTGTGTGGTATGTGAGCTCAGAACTTAATTGGAACTCCATTTGCATGTGGCATGGATGCAATTAATATGTGATACATGTTAAAAAGATCCAGGTTGCTCTACTAGCTGATCTGAACCGGCTGCATTGCCTCTAATCTTCTTTTTTTGACAATACCCTATAAATTCTCTGAGAGGTTTAGATCACCCAGGTTTTTGGGCCAAACAAGCTCAGCGATACTATAATTATTAAACCAGGTATTGGTATTATAGGCAGTGAGGGCAGGCATCACGTCATTCTGGAAAATGAAATCAGCATCTCCATAAAGCTTGTCAGCAGAGTGAACCATAAAATACAGTACAATTTCTTGATAGACGACTATACCGACTAAAACATGGAGCATTGATACTACCAGACAACATGTCTCCCAACATCGTCATTGAACTCTAACTAGAGGACTTTAACTCTGGGAGGTCGGTGTCCAGATAGATAAATACATGCAAGTGATTTTCTTCTGAAGACAGGACTTTGGAACATTAAGCAAAAGATAATTGATTTTTCTTCTTGGTCCACATGATACAGTTCTGGTTGTTCTTGGTTTTTACACTCGAACGCTTGGATACAGTACACTGGGATCAAGCAGCTTCCATAGCAATGACCTTCTGTGATTCAGCCCCATTGTGGAGAGTGTTAGTGACTCTCTGCTGGACCCCTGTCAGGTCAATAGTCTTCAAAATGAATGAGGAGGCAATGAGGAATGACCATCACATTTCTGTATTTAAAAAGTCCTTTTCAATTGAGGTTATGAAATATCATATTTGTGTCACATTTTTCATCACTTGATTGTTCTGGAACTCACTATGCAAAACATATTTTTTGACTTATGACTTATGTGACTTATATTCTGAAGTGACTTTTAGTCCGGAAAATACGGTATTCAAACCGTTGAGCTATGGAAAAGTTTGTGAATTTCACCAATTGGGCAATGTTCAATGAACTCCAAATCTAACAAAGTATGAAAACTTTTTGAATTTAATTACTGACATAATTTTCTGGTCAAAAGCTACTCAATTTATTGATCTGCAATATGCAAATATCGCTCACCTTCCTGTGATCTGCTGTTTGTTGACTGTCCAGGAGTTGTGACCAAAGCAGCAGCTGAACAGATAGTCTGCAAACAACAGGGTGAAATTATTATTGTTCAAAATTATAATTTTGCACAAAGGTACCAGATTTTAAGCTGTAATTCTGTTTATACTGTGTTGCTGAATTAATATGAAGGACCAAAAGAAAACTCAAAGCAAACTAGTAAATTACCTGATGGTCCAAATCCTGACTTCTAGCATGGCGACTCGTTCCACAGCGTTGGACACTATGAGTGCAAATAGAAAATAATGGTGCCTTCTAATTCACTCTTTTGATATGGAAAATAAAAGCCTTTAACATGTATTTAGTCTCACCAATTGTCCACTTCTTGACTTTTCTTTTATGTTCTCAACAAGAATCATTCAGCTTGAACACCCACAGATAGTGACTCTGGCAGAAACCTTTAAAGTCTTCCACCCACTTGACCATGTGAGTTGACCTCTGACCTTTTTGGCTCCTAATGAGGGAGCTCCTCCGGTGAACCCCCCCCCCCCCCACTAGCAGACAGCAGGTCTAAAATCCAGCTAGAGAAAGCCTGTCACCTCTCAACCCCACACTATTTAACTCAGTCATGATTTGCACATTGTCCTATTTAGGTTCACTGAAGCAAAAAGGCTTTCAAACGCGTCCTGATAACAATTCAGCATGTGCTGATCCCAGGGGAACAGCGGTTTATCTGCAAACATTTAGAAAGGAGCAAATAACTGTGATTATATCAATAAAAACCACAAAACAAAGACAAAATCTAATATCTGCATTCTTCTCACACTTACCTGCAGCTTTTTATACTGGTGTATCCTCTCCAAGCGCAGACATCCTCACAATGGAAACTTGAATTTGTGAAGAAATGCAGGGCTTCCCTCTCCATACCTGGTGCAGATCCATGTGACCCACTGAAGCCGTGTTGGGAATTCTGGATCAATCAGCCCATAAGCCCCGTGTGTAGCTCTTCATTGAGACTCCAGCGGTTCTGCTTTTACGCGCAAACACAAGGACTGTGACAGAGAGCTGAAAACTGACACGGCAGAAAGAAAACACCCTCTGCTGCGCCCCCTGCCTCAGCCAGCCTACTCCACTTTGTTCTCTGAGCTGTCATGTAAAAAATACGGAGGTGGGAGTCTCCTCCTGCTTTTTTCCCCAGAGTGCGCGCTTGGATTTGTCTCGGCGTGAAGGAGAAGCAGAGCAGTTTAGGGTTTTCATCTGCTCAGCCACATCAACACTCTGGCACTCCTTTCGCAGGGTTAAAACAAAAGCAGCGCACACAATCAATTACTCATCGATTACTCATTTACACATGTTTGAGCCAATATCTGACAGATTGCATTAAGCGGCATTATGCTGTTTGCTGAGCCAGTCTGTCCAACGATACTTAATTGATACCATTGCCTCGCAAAAACCTTCATACTCCTTAAACTTTTTTCACATTATAATCAAAATCTTTATGTATTCTGACTGGACAAACTCACAGTAGTGCATAATTGTGACCTATGAGAAAAAGTATTCATGGTTTTTAACTGTTTAACAAGTAAAAATCTGAAAAGTGTGGTGAACATTTGTTTTCAGCCCCCACAGTAAATAATTTGTGTCTTTTGGGGTTTGTCTCTTCATGTTTTACACACGTGTTTCCCCTGTTTTTACCTTCATCCATCTTTCCAACAATTACTCTGCTCAATAAAGATATCCCCGGCATAATGCATCCATCACCATGGTTCCCTGTGGGATAGTGAGTTTACAGTGATGAACATCAAATATTTGTTTTATTATCATTAGCTCATTTTATTGAAATGCTATTGCAACCATGCGTAAGTATTACTGGAAAAATAATAATAATAAAACAAATTAATTGTTGTGGATTATTTTCAAAATATCTGACGAAATTCAACTTTTTAAAAAACATTCTTTAAAGAAAGGTTTTGCTTAAAATTAGTATCAGTTTGTAACTCATTGGAAAATCTGTCCCAATTAATGCTTCAAAAACTAGATTATTCTTTTAAACATGGCTATGATTCAAATTAAAAACAGCTGAGATATTATTTTCTTTTAATTCTTTATATTTCTTTGACCCAACACAATTTCTTTTTTTCACAAATAAAGTGAAAAAAAATTCTTTAAGCAAACTAAATATAGCAGATTAGTAATAAGTCTTTAATTTTCTTAAGCTTCTATGTGCACCCAGACATTCTTCACACACTCTGTCTGCATGCTGTCACTAGTCTTGGAGTCGTGTCAGGCTTTTGAAACTGCAGCGTGTTCGCTGTGTTGGCAGCCGAAGTCCTCTAAACTGTCACAGTGTCTCAGCACAAAGCTGTGATGCTATCACAGTTGTTCAAAAAAACTGACTGAAGCTTTTCTGACAGCACATGCTCACACAGACTGGACTCCTGTCAAAGCAGAAAGGAAGATTTTTATGTAAGATCTTCAGACTTTGAATATAACAAGATGCTTGCCTCCATATTGAGTTGAGCTAGTAGGTGAGAGCCTTTCACATGGAAAGAAACTTCTCTCATGATCAAATCCATTTGTTTGAAAACATAAAACAAATGTATATTGATGAATAGGAATTGAAAAGTTGAATTCTTTCAATATTTCAATTTAAAACTCATATATTAGTATTATACACATTTATTTGTGGTAGTTTCAATTATTACCCTCCACTGCCAATAAATCCCCTAAATTAGAATATTACATAACATCAAAAAATTATTTTAAGTACAATGGCTGTTGTGTATTGTGTCCTTTATCTCACATGAAATGTGTTGATCGTCAAATAAACTTGTTCTTAAGAACTTAAAGTATTGTTTGCGTCTTTCCTTTACTAGATCTTTAACATATCTCCTTGCACCTTAAGAGTTGTTGAAGTCGTGCCAGTAACTTTTCTGGACCTTAAAAACTTTAACAAACAGCAATAAATGGCTGAAACTGATCAACTTAAGTCTTAACTCCACATAGTACACCGCTTCTATGTTTTGAATTAAATTAGTGCAAGTAATTAACATTACAATGATATGTTTTATTTAATAAATTAACATACTGACCACCACAAAGCTAACATGAAAGCAGCTAGAAAGATGTGGAATAAAAAAAAAAAACAAAATAAAGAAAAAAAACATTATATAACAAATTAACTGACTGATTTATGCAAGATATCTGTAACCAAGGCACTGATCAAGTACCCCAGACAGCAGAACCTGTCAAGTTGTTAGTGTGAAGCTGTTTGATAGTTGATTCTACTTCAGTTATTTGTCTGGGTTGGTGGGGCGTTCTCCCTTGACTTGTCTGGGGTTGAAGAGGTTATTAGGGAGGGCTTAAGCAAAGGTGAGCAAGAAGATAAGAGAAGCAGGTGAAGCCTCTACCTTCAGGGACATTCCAGTGTTAACATTCAACACTAAACAGAGAAGCTTCACCTCAGATATGACTTTAAACCTGCACTGGTCCCTTCAAAATGTCTCAGCTTGACTTTAGAGCTAGTGAAAATGTTTTTTTGAATTTTTAAGAACTTAGCACTTGCCAGTTTCTCATGAATAAAAAATAAAAAAATACAAGTTTTATTACAGTTGGTCTTAATTTATCTGATTTCTCTTGCTACCCCTCAGTCTGCATATGGTTGGTTGGACAATCCCTTGTGACAACAATGCCCCCAAAAGCGCCTGCTCTCTGTGAGACTCACCACCAAAAGGGTTTTACCCAACTGGTTAAGAGAGGACTGGTTACTCTTTTGAGTTTTAAAGTGGTACATGTTTTTGTTTAAATTGTATATTCTTAGTCATACCTATGTATGCATGCTGGGTGCAATGCTTCTGTAAAATTAGTTGTTTATTTCTGTTTTAAAGGTTAAGACTTCATCTGCTTAATCCAGTAAACGTTTCTAGAGAAGCGTCAAAACTTTAACATTTGTGGTTTGATTCATCGTGATAAAAAACGGGGAACCTCCAGACATACAAGACCTGCAGCAGAACAGACAGCATATCCAGGGACCCAGTGCATCAACTAAACCAAAGAATCGGACTGAGATGACAGAACCCTCACTGTCACACGGATGTAAGGCACTTGTTTTAGTTTTATGGTAGTTCTGGTACTAAAAAGCTCATCTGAATACCCCCGCCCAAAAAAGCACTTCAACTATATATCAATGTTTTCAGAAAATAGAACCAATGCACACAAATTTTGTGCTAATGCAGAATCTTTTAATACTAAGTACAATACAGAAAGTCAGTAGTAAACAAAAAAGACCATGTGTTTGTCTGTGCCCTTTCTTTCATGTCAGGCAGGACGAAGTGAGATAATAATGCATGATGCTGATTAGAAGACAGAAAAATCCTTCTATTCTCCAGAAAAAGAGACTCTGGTCATTTTCAGTCGAGGACGGTGCAGGATTTCATTCAGAAAGCTTTTAAAGTGCAGAGGATTTTTTTTTTTTTTTTTTTTAGGGAAGTCAGTGCACCAACAAGTCAGTGAGTCCTTTTAAGCTTCCTTAGGCATGATACGGCTCCACACTCTGAGGAATGGAATCGGTGAAAATCTACATTCAGTCGAGATGTGCTGACAATTTTACAGACATCTTTAAATCCTCCATCTCAAAAGAGCCTCCAACTAACAACTGATCAAATCAGAGGGAGATGAAGCGCCAAGAATCGGGAGTTTGACATGGAAAAAATAAAAGCAGCAGGAAGAAATGTCCACATGTGCTAATGTGTATGTGATCTTAGGGTGAACCTTTGGTCCTTTTCACTTGGTCTCAGTGAGCTTTGCAAGACTGGCTTGGCGGAAGGCCCCTCTGTCCCTCATCTCCAACACGCAGTCTCTCACCATCTCTGCAAACATGGACGGCCAGAGCTTATGTAAAGCCTCACCCTTCAGATTGGTATCTGACGCCCTTTTGACCAACTCCTGGAGGTATTGTTCTATCACGGCGGCGCGCTCCGATGACTCCACAGTGCCCTCCTGGGACGAAGTAAGCATATTCACAGAGTGAAACACTGTGTAGATTAATCACACTGCTGGAAGTTGCCTGAGGCACTTTGTGGATACCAAAGGAAGACCTTAACAGAAATTACTTAAATGATTAATCGATCAGCAAAAGCAAGAGTGGATTTTTAGATCCATCTGTGGTAAACTAAGAATTCTGTCAATTGGTGGCACATTTTTAGTAGAATAGAATATAATGGATTTGAATGACTTTCACTGTCCATCTGTACAAGGAGATTAAAGCCAGCTCCAAAACAGTGCTAGGATCACAAAGAAAACAATGTTCCAATGAATTAACTGTCATCTAAAGGAAGTATCACTATTGAGGGCAATAAACTACTGCAAATCAATGGATTTATTTGGCATTTCAAAATACATTTTTCTATATCTGACAATTTAAATAAAAATAATAAAGAAAAAAAAACTATAACATGCCTCAATGCATGACTAGATGTGGAAATGATTCAATTATTTTATAGCCCTGTCGTGAATTGGCTTTCTGCCAAAGTCAGTAGGCAGAGCTAAAGGTGCTATGTACAAAATGATTGGTCTGCAGTAAGATTGCTGTGCCGTTAACCAATCAGGTGTCCAGCTCCATCTTGTAAGCCACATGACATTATAAATTTAATAACTGATTGTAGCACCTATAATATGAAGTAATTAAACACAAAACTAATCTAATACTATATATAAAACATTTATTTTGTGATTGCCATTGATAGAAAGGGCAATAGAAATATTTTCTTGAGGTAGTAACAAGTTCCTAATTGTATTTTTTTGTATTTCATTGTGATATTGTATGTTTCCTTCATAATCGCAGGTTAAAACTGTGCCACAAATTTGCACAATTCTTAGTTTACCACAGACCGATGTAAAATATGTAATCACTCTTGTCTTTGCTCATCACTACATCATGTAAGTCATTTCACTAAGTGCCTCAGGCAATTCCCAAATCCTTTCAAGTTCTTATACACACAAAATATAATTGGGACATGCTAACATAAAGGAAACCTAATACATGTATTGTGGTTTCATATTTAAGCAGTTTCAACAGCTTCAGAAGATTTATGTGTAGCTGACCTGGAGCTGACCTGAATAGAATAAAAAATAGCAGAAGAGCTCAGAGTGAATTCATATGTTACTCCACTAGATCCCCCAGTGAGCTAAAGAATGTGCCCTAAGACGGTCTTTAAATGTTTTGGATTTGATGTTGTTGTTGACACTGCATGCCATGTCATCTGATATGCAGCCTGTGGCAATACTTGTAGAGGTAGATCACTGGAAAAACACCAAAAGTACATCTTCAGATTTCAAATCAGATTCTAACCACATTTTGCCATCAGGATAATAAACGAGAGACATACATGCAGCGTAAAGTCTTTGAAATTTGAGCTTAACAGGTTGTAAATTAATGCTAAGGTTGTTCTGAAGACAGGCAGGCATGTGCATTCTACTAGCATAAAAACAGACTAAGGTTTTGAGTCATTTAAAACTTGAACAATTTTTTCATTATATTTCTTCAGTTAGAAAGTCCATTGGGTCACAGAGAACTATTATGGGATATGTAATGTGATATCTGTATAAGATAAAGGATTTATTTTTTTCAGTAATGCCAGATTTATGAGCTGATATTTAATGTTACTTAACCTCATTCTACACTCTGCAAGCCAAATAAATGAAGTGCCTCTAATGGCCAGGACAAACCAGTTTTTGACAACTGTTTGACCACTTTGGTATCCGTATACATTTAGTTTAAAACTAGTCACAATGTTGCAGAATACTTACTGTGTGTATGGAAAAAAAACTGTGCAGATTTTACACCCTTCGTCCTAATTAACAATGACACAAGTGGCACATCCTATGACTGAATGTTTCACAAATGTGCAGTGTTTCTTCACACTCAGTCCTCTTCAATTATGTTTTTAAAGATGTCAACATATTTGGCAAGGCACAAGCAATGGGACAGGAGCTACGCTAGAAATCACAGTTCAGTAGCAAAAAAGAAGTGTTTCAGCACTTCTGTGATGGCAAGTATCCATGTGGAGATATCTCTCAGATCAGTGTGACATCTTCCATATTAGTAGCTTTAAGAAGGAGATTCCTGTCTGGCAGTCAGTGTCTGGCATTTAGTACACCTCAAGTGAAGAGGGCTTGGTCTAGCAGACAAATGTCTAGATCTGTTATTCACACCTCTGAGCTTTTGTAACACCTTTTTTAATAAAGCAGAACAAACCTCAGGGCTCTCTGCATTACAGTCTCTGCTTGGATAGTTAAAGAGTGCCCTGCTCAGGCCTTCGCCCAGGAGCTTCCCATTATCCCGAAGCTCCTCTGGACTCAGCCCTGCCCGCCGACCACGCCCCTCCAACAAGAACTGCAGCTGCCTTTTCCTACAAAGTGGAGACAGAAAAGCAGAACAAGTGAGTCACAGTCAAGAAACTACCAGACACAGAAAAACAGTTGCAACAAGAGAACAAAACTAATTAGATAGCAACTTTCTCCTTTAAGTCTGTAAAAAAGGATTTTTAAGAAGTAAGAAAAAGAAATAGTTGAAAAACCACCAAGGATAAACACTTTTTTTGAGAATCAAATACACACATGTAAATGAAAACGCACATGTATTTAAACAAATATCATAGTTTGTATGAAATAAACTACATCAAATGTCAGTATAAGATCCTGTGTGATAAAGCTTTGTACCAACATGTTCAGTGGTGCCAGGATGCTTAAATTTTACAGAGCAGGCTGGAGGCTAACATTCCACTTTAAATGACAGAGGGTGTGAAAGCATGTGGAAGTGTATCTGTGTCGACTGAAACCCATCAGTGTGTAGAAATCAGTTTCACACAAACCAGCAGGCTCAAATCACAGCAATGCAAACTGCTTTAAATAATAAACAAATTTCCAATTATGTACTTTCTATGCAAACACAACAAATACTTTAAGTGCCTTGCTTTTGCTACATTACCATAAAAGTAACACAATAAGCTTCAATTTAATTTATTGGAAATTTAAGTTTTCTTTTCTTTTTCAAACATGCTTTGTCACAAAATTTCAGAAATGCCAGATGACCCAGCTGGTAAGAATATGTGCCAGAGCAGCTTTGCCCGACTAAAAGTTAATATGGAGATGTATCCAAATTGCTTGACTTAAAAAATGATTTACAAATACAAATATCAAAATTGCATTGTAAAATGAATTTTGATATTTGTAACCTTTGAATGGGTCACAAAGCACCAAAAATGGAAAGAGGTTTGCACAGCTGCAATCTACCAAGAAAATGACTGTCAATTCAAGCTTAAAAAGACTTAGAAGAACATTAAGCAGAGGAGCTCCAAACAGCCCATTTAAACTCTGGAGGAGCTGCAGAGCTTTACAGGAAAGGGAATACTGGAAACTCCTAGTCAGGTCACTACATGCAGTTTGGCACTATTTAGGAAACAGGTAACTTTTAAAGCAAATTAGTTAAAGTGGGTTTTATGTGGTTGCTATCAGTAAAAAGGGTTGAAAGCATGTATTAATTACAAATGCAAATTTAAGAAAACTACATACCCTTTGCAATAATGCTGAGCTACGATGTAAAATCCCATTTAAGTATAATAAACCTAGTGGCTGTGACCTGACAAAATGTAAACAAGTTTAAGGGGAATGAATACCTGTGCAAGGCACAGTTCTTATTAGCAGAAGGTCACCAAACACAATACTGTTCTCTGCAATACAGATTTGAAACTGTAACAACTGAATGCAAGTGGCTGCTCTGCAAGCAGATTAAGACTTCAACAATGATATGAAAATGAAAGGCCTCGGGCTGATGTGTGTAATCCACGTGAATCCAAATGTGCACAAATTAGGTTGAGAGATGAAGAGAAGTGGTGGGGGGCAAAAAGTTTGGAAATGAAAGTCAGGTTGAATCTCCTCTGAGAGTTACCAAGTAGAAAAGCTTCATTATGTCCACTGTGAAGATGACATTATGCTATAGCGCTAAATAAAAGCACAATGGAGATATAAGAGAGGCTTTTTGTTTTAAATATTTAATATAAATGCTAATCATTACCACACATCTTCCCTGAGATTTCACAGTTCCAGATAATTATTTTAATTAAAAGAATAGAATTTAGTAACTAAAATAACAGGGTCAAAAGTTAAAATGCTTAACTGCACTTAATTTTTCCTTTACACAAGTCCATGTTTGCCTCAACCACACTTTTTTAGAGCAATTTCAGAGTCATCTTGTGCGTGACAAGTAGAGCAGATTCTGGATTCGTGAGGATGTTTTTTGTTGACCCAGAGTGACAGAGCTAAAGACTTATTTGGCTGGAAGGAATGCTTGTGTCCAAGTGCCAAGTACCCACCCTTAGCCAGAAACACAAAGTCTAATTCCTCTGGCTCCTCTGTGCCAGCCTCCGTCTCTTAGCTACACACACAGTCCCTGAAATGTATACGCGCACAATGCTACACACAGGCATGAATGCACATGTACAGAAGCCTACATATTCAGGAGGTGAAACTCATTGAAGAATCCAAACATTCTTGATTCATCTAAACAAATACTGCTTACGGCCTGAAACAGTCTACTGAGCATCTGACAGTTCTCACCTGGACTCTTCTAGCAGCAATAGGAGCCGGCAACGTGGGGTTTCGGTGGCTGCTATGTGACCCAGTGTCCCAAATATACGCTCTGCAGCAATTACATCATTCATGGTCACCTAAAATCAACAAAGAAAAGTTCACTGATTGCTATTTAGCATGTTTCTACAGTTGACTTAGAACCTAAAAACTTTAAGTCTGTCTTTCATGGTTTATGAAGTACAATAACAGCCAAATAGGAGAGTAGACTAAAGATACATAACACTTGAGAGTTTAGCTTAGTTAATGCTAATGTGCTCCTGCGAAATATAAATGACATAGCTAAGAAAGATGCTGACCTTCAGTCTGCCAAGAGTAAAAATAATGTTAGGTATAATGATTCGTTCACTTTATATCGTTCATACAGCAAAGTTAAATGAGAAAACACAATATCTCAGGTGTATGTAAGTGACTGTTTCACAAAACCTTCTCATCTGTAATATACAGTTTCCAACATTTTTGGAAGGAAACAACATTTACATTGTACTTTTGCTATTAGGAGTGCTGTTCTTGATGCATTTGTGCTTGATTTCTAAAATGATAGAAACATGTCGTTTTAGTCAGACTGATGGAAGAAGGAAGTCTTTTGGGGTATGTTTCTACATCATATTAGCCAAAACATTTATACTAGGTCTCTTCAGACCAGACCACCTTCCTTCACAAGTAAATGGCCTGCACTTTATTGAGTCCAGAGGACTCTAAAGCACTTTATGCTACATTCACCTGCTGATTGTGGTAAGTTATATTGTCTGTAGTGGGCAGACTGACAGAAGTGAAGGCTGTGACTAATGTTATCTGACAAACCTCTGAGATCGTCATAGAATAGATTTATATAGAGATTAAATTATACACAGATGGACCCAATTTACTTGTTAGGTGGAAGATATTTTGGGGTATCAGAGTAAAGGGAACTCAATACATATCAGAGTTTTATGAGTCCTATTTGTAAAATATAAACCTAGACATTCAAGTAATACTTTTCATCTCTCACCTCCTGGCCATTGATCTTTTGAAGGTTGAAGTGGTAGAGACGATAGATGATGAATGAGCGCCACAAAGCCAGGCTGACCACTGGGTTTCCTTCTGGATGAATGGTCAGTTGGTCCAGACGCCTCACCTGAGCCAGAGCGGCGAGCTGGGGGAGACGGCTGATGTTGGTTTCCATAAATATCAGGTGCTAAGAAAGAAAAAAAACAAGTCCTACATCAATTTCTTTAAAATTACTTGTTAAAATGCTAAAGAAAACAAAGAATAAACATTTGTTTTAGGCTAAAACTCTATTTCAGTATTTGGCCATTTAAAGTATTACACTGCTATCAACAAATGCAGAGTGACTTGATGTAATGTTTTTGTACAAAAAGATCCAGTACCTACCTAAGAAAAGACAACGACTGAATGTCTAGCTAACTAAACCAATACAGGTACCAAAACACAAGTTTCTAATTTCACAATATTTTGCAACTGTAACATATAGCAAAAAATATGTTGCAGTTTTGAACAGAAAGAACAAGGTCATCCTGAATTGTCCATCAAAGAAAATACCCCTGCTTACTTTTCAACTTTTCTTTGAATTATTCTTAGTATTAAGAATTAAGTATTAACCCTATTTCTTGATGTGAATTTACCACTCTTGCATATTTTTCATACAGAAAAAGTGTTTTCTTATGTGAGTTTTACTCAATTAAAAAAATAAAGCCACAGATTGATGAATTAAGAGTGGGAGTTCTTTTTTAAGAAATAGGGGGAAAAACATATTTTTCCACAATTAATATGCTGATCACCAACAAAAGCCAATTTGAAGATTTGAAGATGTATATTTCCCCTGTTTCAGTTTTTATTTTTAAACAGTTTTCCACATAACTGGTGGCCTCACCAACAGATTTGGGAACTTGACTCTTATCCTAGGAAGTGTGGGAACGATGGCATCAAAGTTAATGAAGCGGAAGGCGATGACGGTGACAGCACCAGCAGTCTGAACACCCCAGCCTCTCTCCAGGGCCTCCAGGGCTCCAAGTCCAAATAAACGCAGGGTGTCTCCATCAAGCTCCGCCAGGTGACTGTCAGACAGGGACAAGCTCTGAACGTTGCCACTCCCTGTCTCCACAAGTCTGGAAAGAAAAACATGAAAACATCCTATTTGAAACAGAAGTGTGTTGCCTTGGGAAGTTTAAAGGCTAATCATTGAGGAGGCAAAGGTGGATACATCTATCTGAAAAATTATAAAGGAGGCAGCTGATGGTATCCTGCATATTTTGGTTAATAGATGCTCTCTGCTTACCTGCACAAGACCTGAAGTGCTCAATTAATGAGAAGAAACTCTTGAAAGCAGATAATCTGAGCAAGGCTAAATGAGATGTGTACCCAGGTGATAATTAGCAGCCTGTATACTCACCTTTTTAGGTCTTTATATACTCAGGGGACATTGCTTTATAGCAGAGTATCATAGAGTATTACTGAACAATTTGAGTTCAGGCTGCCAACAAACTAATTACCCCTTTTCATAACAAACAAAATGACTCTGTGGCTGAGAGCCAGAGTGGATAGACTAATCCTTAGTTGACAGAAGCTTAATCCAATACTGTTCTGACCAAGTTTTAGAAATCTAATTTCTTGACTTCACAAAGGTAGTCAGGGTCAGTTGACAACACACAGTACTATACTCGGGTACAAACTAAAATCAAAGACTTTTTGAGGAACTACAAGACTGGGCCAATGGAGACAAACAGGACATTTTTGTAAAATAAAGTCAGACTTGCTATGAGTACCTTGCTCTTATGAAACACCACACCACTGTCAAAGTTTTTCAGCTAGACAATAATGTCAAACACACAATCGCTGGACTTGAATCTACGATAGTTAAATCAATGTAAAGAAGTGAAGAACACATAGGAGACCTAGGCACTTTAAGTTTAGAAAAACTTTGCAAAAGGGCAAAAGGATGGGCAAAGAATGGGCAAAAGGATTACCTGAGCTATGTAAGTAAGCAATCTTCAGTTATTTTTATTTTTACAGTACATTGGATCAACTAATGATTTAATAAAACCATTCTGTATATCATGCCCAACGGCTCTGTGAATGTTACACTGCTGAGCTTGTCATAAAGCCAACGCTAAGGATGATAAACTAAGAATGAAAGATATTGAAAAATCATGCATTGGTATTATGGTTATTGTTAAATAAAAAATAATTGATAAATATTACTAGGTGTATAAATTCACATATTCCTCAGACATTTCTTTCTGATGTTTTTTCCAGCACTCTCTACATTTTAGGTACTGTGATATATGTGGGCATCTACTGCAGTTGTGCTCCATCCACGAGGTTGACTATTGCATTAGTATGCAAACTGTGACCTTGTGACACTTGGAATATATTAGCCAGTAATTATGCATTGCAGCTTTCTGCAATATAAACAATGTGCACACTGGACGTCTCTCCTAATACAAAATTACCAGCACCATGGTGAACACAGTGGCATTGATTTAGTTAACATCAATGCAGTTTTAGAAGATACATCACATCTCTACTGCAGCTAAAAACAACACTGGAATGTGAATTAGAGTCAGGTCTTAATAACATGGAGATGAAGCATGACATATGGAGAAAGCACACAAAAAAATGAGAAAAACTTGTGTGCACCATCAATCCTCTCCACTATGTCAGATGATGTCTCTCCATGATCAGAGCTGAAAGTCAGCCAGGTGGCTCTGAGCTCCATTGTGTCACAACGCTACAGATAAATCATGAAGGAGGAGAACAAGGCACGGAAAATGATGTGAAAAAAACTATGGCAGCAACAAACCCTGAATCTACTTCAGTTAGCTCCATCTCACATAATCCCACAGCCCTATTAAAAGTGACATCTGTCATCTCTAAAGAAGCTTAATCTTCCCAAAAAAACATCCAATGCACACATTTACAGCTGCCTGAATAATGTACGGCAGTCACACTGTCTGAGTTAATTTCATTGCAACATAGCATTCCATCGTTTCATTAAAAGTGAAAACTACTAAGAGTCGTTGAGGCCAATAATTTGAAGTGTTCCAACATGATGTGTTGTTCCAAGATTTCACCTCTCATTAATGAATCTGCGTAATCCTTTTTTCTCATCTTTCTATCTCGACTAATGCGCTAGACACATTCCACCTGTCTTATGCCTTAAACATTTGGCAAATGAACAAGACATGACCTTGCATCAGCTATGGTCTGGCATGTTCTGCTCCCGTAAATCTCAATTTGATAACAAAACTAACATGCTCAAAGTGGCGTCAGCATTAACTTCAGTGTCATTCTGATTTGTCGCCAAGTCGTGGTAGCTAATGTCAAGCAGAGATGAGATCATGTGTTTTCTTTCTGCATGAAAGAAAATTCCTTCTTAATCCATCGAATCTATGATCTGTTTAAACAAACTGAGCAAATTATGCTTAAAGAGAGAGAACATTCTGTTCTTTCTGAATGTGAGAACCGTGATCAGTTACTACACACTGCTGCAGATTTCAAAATAAATTTCCTCTATGGCAAGAAAATGAAGACTTGGTAGAAGCTAAAGTAGAGAGCGGAATGCCTATTCATAAAAATAAAACTGAAGCTTAGAGAACTATTTTGAAAAGTTTTGTCTAATTTTGTGCAAATATCAGTGGTATCTTCAGTCTGTCAGTCTGCACATACAAACTTAACCTGTAATGCTGAAGTTATTAAACTATAAATAGGTAGACAAAATGCAAGTTTAAGAAGAAATTATGTTATATCTAAAGTACCCTTAAGTGAACTAAGTAAGATTAAACAAGAATTTGTTAATTAATGTTAATTAATTAATGTTAATAACGAACCTGCCAGCTTCTTTATTAAGCTATATAACTCTTAAGTTATACATCAAACATAACTTAAAAGAAATTTGATTTTGCAATTGGACACCTCTTGCTCTTTACGATACTTAGCATTCAGCATTTCATTACAACAAGCTCAATTAAGCCATTAACAAAATTTCTAAGGAGTGCTGCACTGAGAAATAGTTTGTATAATAAACTCCGCAGAGTCGCTGTTCCACCAGGTGTTTGCTAATTGTTGCTGTCACTATTCGGGAGGATCTGAATAGGGAAGGCACAGGGGAGGGGTGCTCTGTGATGCGGAAACTCGGCTAGAGAAATAAGCTTCTACTTTGTGAAAGCAAGCATTTAAGAAACCATGAATGACTGGAATCAAGAATTCAAGAATTGCTCAAACATGTGTGAAAGAATTAAAACAACACCTCAGGTATGTATTTCATGAGGGAATAACATTATAACATGATCAAAAGCTCAAAATATCTATTGACTTTTATGAATCATATCAGTTGTACCTTTTTGCTCAATGAAACTACTTTCAAAACAAAAGCGTTGGCATTAAAGGTTTTTGCTTTGGGGCTATTTTTACATGACGATATCAGGAGGAAAGGCATTCTCTGAAACATGTAATAATATTCCTTCAGATGGCCCTCACTTTCATCAAAGCCCTCCTCCTCATAACTCACCCAGAGCTGGATCACAGTGTGTGCATGAGACACTACCAGACATTTGACTTCAAAAACCAGTTTTCAACATCGTGTTATGAAGTCTAGCAAGGGAAAACCTGTTTTTAACATCTCCCACAGATACTTGTTTACTATCTCTCAAGGTGCATGACTAAGGAAGGTCTTTTGGTCCTGAGCATGTAAATAACAGGGCCACTGTGTTGCTTAAACATATTTTAAGGTGTGTTGAGAACAACAGCTGTTGCAGATATTGACTTCCTCAACTGTTAAATGGTATTTTAGCTGCTGAAGATTTTACAGGGACATCAGTTCCAGAAGTCAAGTAACACATTGGAAAACATCTCAGGAGTTGATGGGAGTGGATCTGTGAACGGCATTATTGGAGCATTAAACATGAGAGCAGTTTTTCCTTACTTTGGATCTCGAGGGCTGTTAGGACGGCTATTGGTGCGGAGTCTGTTTTCTGTTCCCCCTGATGGTCGTTCTGGTCCTGAACCCGGACTTATCCGTCTGTTGGAAACATGCAAAAACCTTCAGCAACATTAAAACACAATGTGTACAAACCTGAGCAGATTAGTGTCACTCCTGCTCTTCATTTGCTTGCTTGTCTCACTGGTTGTGATGACTTTGGCTATAGAAACAAGGACCTGGGACGAAAGTAGTTATTTGAAATCATCCTAAAGAAACCACAAATGTCTGAAAAAAAAATCCTGAAAATTCCTTCTCGTCATGACACAATAAACCAGACCTAGAAATGTTCATGCCTATGCCTGGCCACACAAATTTGAACATAAAGGTTGTTATGTCTACTTTGGGTTTAGTAATAGAACCATTGTTATAGCATATTGAAAAAACTCAGATTATCATATTTTGTCACATTACAACCCAAAAATGGATTTAAAACTCTGAGAAGTGTGGTGTGCATTTGTTGTCAAACAGAAACCTATCTGGCTGTCCACAAGGTGAGTGTTAACTATAGAAGGTGCCAAGAGGTCCATGGCAATTCTAGATAAAGACAGATTTGGACCTAGTGGAATTTGGTGAGAAACAGTTATCATTCAAAAACAAGCAATAGAAGTCCCACTTGCCACAGTGGGGGACAAAACAAGTATGTGTAAAAGGTCTGTACAAAATTCAACTGTGAATGACGTGTGTGGGCAAAAACCGATGCTGCACGGCACCCTGAACACACTATTCTCAAGGTCGAACATGGTCTTAACAGAATCATACTGTGATTCTTATTTCCTAGGATTTGCAAGATGGCCAGAGTTGACAGAAAGACGGATTAAGTTAAATACAAAGCAATAGCAGAGGAAAAAATGCGAGAGACACACACAGACTTGGAATTAAAGCAGAGGTTAACTTTCAAGCAAACAACCATAGCTATGTTTGGTTAGATCAAAACATAGCCATGTGTTAGAATGGCACAGTCAAAGTTTAGACCCATATTCAATCGAGAATCTATCATAAGAAATAATAGAACTGTGTTCACCTTTATTCCCTATTCCATCTAACCGAGTTGGAACTATTATACACAAAAGAAAGAGGCAAAATATCAGCCTGTAGGTGTGGAAAGCTACTGGAGATAAACAACAAAAACCTGCAGCTTAATTTGCTTCTTAACATAATTGCATTAAAATCAATTTTGACACAATGTGACAAATTGTAGAAAATTCCAAGGGGTAACGGATACATAGCAAGGTACTGCAGTTTTGGTAAAACAATGATTCCAAAAGTTTAAAACAAAAAGGTCTGGTATTTAATAAGAAACATTATGCAGTGTGCACCTTGGTTCCTCTGGAGATGTCTCCTGTGCAAGGCCATTGGTCTGTGCGGGGCTGTGAGCAGGACTGTTCTCTGGACTAGCGTCCTCCTTAGAGCCGTTTGTTGGAGGCAGCTCCAAGCAGGCTTTGACACCCTCCCACTGCTGGGCCGCATTACGGATCGCTAGACGACGCTTCTCCTTGATGAATACATCAAATACACAAACACAAAAGGTGTAACTACTCCAGCACATTGCACAAAATGTATACATTTAGAGTGCAGTTCAGTTCTTAGGAGACCAAAAAAGATAAAAAGCTTTTGGTGTTTGTGGTTCCGTTTGGTCAGTTGTCTGCTTCCAGCTCATTCTGCAGAATGAAGAGCAGAACTTGCCACATTATTCATTCCTTGTTCTATTACAGTTATTCCTTTCTGATGATTCACTGCAAAACCTAATCAGAACAAATTCCTAGCAAGAGTGTTTAAGACTCCATGGCTTTCACATTCATTACAGAATGGATGTTGAAGTTAGGTCACTGAGGGAAACTATGCCAATCTCTCCATTAAGAAAGTGAAAGTTATTTGTTAAAAGGTTCATGCACAAGACTGAATATTCAATATCACATAAACTAAATGCTGTTGACAATAAAGTATTTGCCCCCTCACATTTTTCTTATGTTTTTGGTTTTACATCACATCGTAAATCATTCAGATCAAAGAAAAGTTCATATCAAAAATTGAGTAAAATACCGTAATAAGCTTAAATGATTATTTTTCTTTGTAAAGGGAGAAATACTATCCAAAACCAATGTGGAAAAAGTGATGTCCTCCTTATTAAATCCTGATTTAACTGTGATTAGCTTTGTTTGTGTAAAATTCAGATCAGTTTCTCTTGAGACATTGAGGCCGGATTACAATCTGAAGTGAAGAATCAAGACATTACTTAAATACTTCCCTGTCTGACAACATGAAGTAAAGTAACTGATCTCAAAAAGCAAATTCCTCTCATAAAGGAATTCAAAAACAGATGATAAACAAAGTCATCAATATCCATCAGTCTGGAACAGCTTACAAAGTAATTTCTAAGGCTTTGGGACTCCAGTGAGTCACAGTGGGAGGAATTAAATGGAGAATACATTAAGTTGTTCTGAAGATTTTAGGGAGCAATTACTTTTCACACAGGATCAGTTTGGTTTGGATAGACTGTTTTCCTTAATAAATGAAATCCTAATTTAAAAACTCATTTTGCTCATGTTACCTGATCTGGTAATCTGATGACGTAAAACAGAAAAACTCTTAGGAAATCTCTGGGGGTGGGGCGAATATGTTTTCACAGTTCCTTCTTAAGTTCCTGAAATAAAGTTCTGAGATTTTGTTTTACAAATAAAAAAAGCATGTTACATTATTTAAACAAAAAAATAACTTGCATATAAACACCCCAGGAGTAATTGTAACACACCACTCTTTTATTGTGTAACTACATACATTTTAACACAATCTAAAAGGAAATCAAATAAATCAGAATAAGGCAATTCTTTAAAAGAATTAGACCTTAGGAAGCCTCAGTATAATTAAAACTAAATTGAATTTTTTCAACAAATGCTCAATTATGTACCAAAAATGCTCAATTATCTGCAATCTAACATACAAAATATTAGTTGTACTTGAAATTGCACATCAATAGACTCAATCCATGCAGATCTTAACACCAGAACAAAGCAGATAGGATTAGTACCTTATGAATTGTCTGCTTGTGACTCTCCTTCTTCTTTTCTTCCTCTTTTCGAGTCAATACACCTGCCATGCGCCGATCCTCGTCCTGAAAAGGAAAGCTGGTGCAATCATGGTGTCGCTCCATTCATGAGTTGTGAATTATTCAACAGAGCAAGGAGGGGATGAAGGGGGATCACAAAAGAGACAGTCTGGGTCTAAAAGACTCTTTCCAGCACCGGAGATCGACCAGTATGGAAGCAGGGTGAGGAATCCTAACACCAGCCAACTGCATCACAGGATTATCTGTCTGATTTCCAGTCTCAGATAAACTGAGCCCAGCTGTTGTGGAAAGGCAGAACTCCCAGAATGCAATGCTCCCAAAACAATCTGAGCCTGCTGGCTAAGAGCGAGGGGATATTCAGATTTCAGTGAAAAGCTAGCGGAGGCGCAGCTTCAGAGTGATCAACAGAGTTTGATCCATTGAAATGAAAAAATAATGTCAACAGCTGGAGGAAGTTTTGATTCGATCTTGTGAATACTGTCGCACAAAATGAAGAACAAAAGATTCAAATTCTCATCTTGAAAACATGAAAGTATTCTGTGTTAATCACTTTGGTGCGGAAGTTTAAAGCAATTAAATTCCTAGCGATTTTGTGAATAATTGCATTTATAATTAGAAAACATTAGACATTAGACACATTAGAACATTAGAAAACATCTTCAAATGTGAACTGCCAAGTGACATGTAATTGGGCAGTTTTCGCAAGTGAAAAAAAACTGATGCAGTGCTTTCCAAAAGTATTTTTTTTATCCTTGAATATGTTTACATTTTGTTTGGTTAGAACTGGTCCAGACCCAAATTATTTTAGAAAATGTGACAAAGCTTTGAATGCTTTTTTTGTCAGAGTGTCCATCCAACCTGGCAGAGTCTTAGCAAATTTACAAAACCGGAAGGGCAAAAGTCTTTCAAGATGGTACATCAAAACATAATTTATATTTGGAAAATTGTTCTTTTTTTTTTACAAAACAGTTATGAATTTCTTTTCACTTGACAAATATGAGTGACTTTGAGATAATCTATCATAAAAATCCAAATAGAATATATTAAAGTTCATGGTGTAATGAGTCAGGCTGTGAAAAATGTAAGGCTATGAAGATATTTTAAGGTGGTGTATTGCATTTCATTGGATAGTATCTGGAAGTGCAAAAAAACAGATACACTTGGATCAAGTATTTTGCTAATCTATAGAATTAAATTTAACTAAGTAAAATATATTTCCCCCAAAAAAAGAAGCACATGCAGTATATGGGCTGTTTAAACCTCCTCTTCATTTTTTTCTAAATTGTGAAATTCTTTTCTCTGTTTCATTAATAAGATTTAATCTACCAGCAGTTAGCCTGAGGTCTTGACAGATTAGTGACAGCGTAGTGCAGTGGAGGAATTTTTGTCCAAAGCAAATCAGGTGAAATATAATTTAGATCACTGTTAACAGAGAGACTTAATTGCTGGATGAAAGAACAAAAAACAGACTGATTTCTAGGACTTTAAGCTGTAGGCGGCAGCTTGCTGAAGATATTTCACATATCACACACATATCATGAATCTTGAAAAACCTGGTGTTCCCTTTTTATGTTTTAAGGGCGAGGTCCGTGGTACTGTCAGATTCCTTTCAGGTACAAGCTCAGACCTGGGTGCTCACTTCTAAATGCAAGCTAATGCTCCCCTGTAACATATTCATGGCATGTGGTAGAAATACAATGGTGCTTATGGTAATACTCAAAATGCTTTACAAAGTAAAGTAAACAGGATTTGTATTTATGCATCAATCCATCTATTGTATGTACAAACTAGAGCTGGTGTATTTGCATTTAGATGTTGTTAAATAATATGGTTGGTTAGGTATTACTATCTTTATTAAAAAAATAAGGCAAAGATTACGACCCCTTTATAAATATATTCTGACATAATTTATCTTAGTAAAAGACAAACAAGTTTATATCTAGTTAAATAAAGACATTAAAACTAAGATTTTCAGCATCTACAATGATGCTCCTCTAGCACATTTTCTCTCTTTTTGTTGTAATAGTCTTTAGAAAAAAAATACTTAGTCAGCAGTCAAGATCTCTAAGAAAGTAAAGTTTCAAAAGTGAATAAGCCAATGAAGAAAGAGTGAGTCTTACTGTGATGCGCTTCATGTCCAGCTGTCTCAGGTGAAGCACACAGCGCAGGACGGCCTGCTTGTACCATGTCTCCAGGGCTACAGGATTCCCATCCAGGGTGAGCTCAGAAATGGACTGCGACTCTCCAAGGCAGGCTAGCTGATCAAAACTAGGTAGAGAGGAAGAACATTGTGAGCTCTTAAGAACAATGCGTCACTACACAAACCACTGAGCCATAGCTTATGCTTAAATAATGGAGCTTTTAGGCAGCCTGTAATTAACACTGAAGTCAAAGAGAAGGACATCCTTTACCATATTTGTATCATAAATGGTCATTCGTAGACATGAAGAAGCAAAATCATGATAATATTGATTATATTAGCATTTTTGTCCCTTTTGGTGTTTGTTTTTACACCTTTCTGTGGTTTATATTGAAATAAACAAGATCAATTTTACAAATTAAAATATGATTCTATTCTACTGAATAAATGTATTCTAGTGACTATTTCAAAAATAAAATTAGTAAATGCGTGGCATTTAATTTGGTGAATTTTTGTGATTATGGCTTGTATAACTCACTATACATAGTGGTTTATATATGAATATATAAACCCCTCAAAATTTATTTTCTCTGAAGATCTGATTACATAAAACCAGTAAATAAAGAACTTTTTTAAATATATAAATGCCAGCCTACGGAAAAGTATATCCATGCACCGTAAAGTATAAGGACTCAGTTCTTGGTCAGGGATCTTTGTAGCATTGACACAATCAACCTGGAACTCTGATGAAGTGTCAAGAAAGCACAGGTTGATTTAGCAACTGCCATCAATTTATCTGCATTGTTGAGTCTGGTGTTTCTCATCTTCCTTTTTTCCAAAACTCTTGTACCTGAAAATAAAATCCATAAAACTTTTCAGCTGAGGGAAGCATGAATTCAGGTAAATGGTTGAACTGACTACATAAACACAATGAACCAACAGCAGCAGATGACATGGCTTCCTAAATCTTCAACTCTCACACTAGACCTCAAACAAATTGGATTCATTGCTAAATCTGCTAAGCTTTTCATTTCTAATTGACTGTCCACTGGGAAACTGTCAAGTTAGTTTTTGTTTAAAAAAAACTGCAATCATCAATTATTATGTAAAATTTTCTAGAAAAGTCTAGAATAATTGTTAGTTTTCTTTGGTTGTAAGCTATAATAAAACACAAACAGTACACATCTGTTTTTGTATAAATCACCCTGTGTGTAATAAATAATAATGATAAAGAGAAGGTTTCATTTTAGTGTATTCAGTCTATTTAAATATACCCATTATAAAAAAAATACATAGATAATGCCATTAAAATTCCTCAGCCAGTTTCAATGCTTTGTAGGTTTGAAGGAAAGATGATTGTCTTGGGACAAATTGGTCTCAACAGGACTTATTCCTTCATTCTGTTATACGTTTTGTAATACCATCACAAATACCTCATCCTTAATGACAAGTTTTGAAATATAGAATGCTGCTAAGAAACAAATAAATTTAAAACTTGTTTAAAGTGGTCTATCAAGACTTTTAAGGCCTTAAAAAAGATGCAAAAATGTAAGCCTTTTTAGTGGGTTTTTAAAATTTTGTAGAGACCCTAAACATCACACATTATAGGAGATTTCTGTTTCAAGGTTCTTTACTGGGTAAGGTAGGTAGACCAAACAAATGACCTAATGTGCTCTGATTCTACCCAGCAACAGAGCACAACTGTTCCTCTTTCAGTATTATATATTTTCAAATGTTTATCCCAGGCTTTAAACTCTTGCTATAATTGTTGAGAATTGTTTATGTTCAGCAGGATTGGCTTAATTAAAATAAAATACACAAAAAAAAGAAAAAGAAAAAAAGAACTAACTATGCATGCACAAATTACCCATTTCTTATATATACATTGTAATTAAACTAAGATGATACTGTAGAGGTAATTGGAGCATTTTTATTTTAATTCAGTATCTGATGGTATTTATTTGTTCCTGACTATGTGTGATCCAATGTTGAATCATGCTGACACTTGAACAACATTGCAGGCAAGAGATGTCAGGTCAGATCTAACAGTGCAAGGTTAACATGGACAAGTAGGCTGTCCCACCATGAATCCCAAATTCAGAGGAGATGCTGCTTTGCTCTGACAGAGTAACTCTGAGATACCTCCTTTTTGAAAGATCTACGAGGAAGGAACAAAATAATAACATATTTCCAGGGGTGACAAAAGTGTAATTTGGGACATGATTAAACCAAAACAATGCCTATAACTTAAACTCATAATCTTAGTAACACCTTTATTACTTTTTCTCAGATTGTGTCTTTGGTTGCCTGCATAACTTTAAGCATTCATCACAACTATTACATACATAGCATTTCAAATCCACACAAAAAGGAAACATGTCAGTACATCTGTATTATTCTCAGTACCTGTGGGAGACTGTGTGCGTTCTGCCTCTTTTGACAGAAGCTGCCAAATCCCAGGGGAAGGGACGTGGCACTGTCCAGCCACCATCCCTGTCTCTGCTCTGTGGGAATGAGGGAGTTAAGCAATACCAGCTCTTACCTGTGGATGTTGTTGCAGCTGAGAAAGAGACGCTGCAAGCCGGCCAGGCGGTCCACCTCAGTCTAGAAAGAGAAAAGGGGAGAGGAAAGACAGAGGGATGGATGGAAGTGAAGAGAAGAGGTTGTTCAGGACGAGGGCACTGCATCGTCACAGCTCTGTTTGTCTCTCCATTCCCTCAGTCACCTTGCAGCTCTTTGCTCTAGCATTCAGCATCCTCATCCGCTCTGCGCATGCACACACACTCACACACACACACACACACACACACAGAGCATGCTGCCTTGTCTGCACATGGAGGGGAGGGGCAACAGAAAGAGAGAGAGAATGAGAGAGATGGCATGAGGAGAACAGTGGGAGGGGAGTGTGTGCTGCGCTAATGCAGAGATTTCCTGCTGCAGGAGGCTAACTTGAAATGCTAACTGGGACATTTACACATCCAGGAGCACAAACAGCTAATGGCCACAGAACTACATCGCATTATAAAACAAGGGCAGCAAAGGTAAATTCAATAAGAAAAAGAGGCCTAAGACTGCTTTTACTGACTCGTCAGCTCCCATTGAAAATCAATACACACAAATGCAGTGAGGGGGTGGGGTGAGGAACAGCAGCTGGCCAGCTGGCATGCTGGCCTGGACACAGAGAAACAAAGGACAATATAATAAAAACAGCAGCTAATCAGATGTCAGAAAAGGGGGTACTTCATGTAGAGCATCGTACGATGTGTATGTGTGTGTGTGGATGACCAGTGATGCACATGATGGGAGCAGGGAGGGCACTCCCAGCAGCAGCCTGAATGAGCTGTGTCAGCATCCACCCATCCTGCAGCCAAAGCCTCACATCGCGGTTTAGATGTCCTGCCCAGCTTCTGTATAAATCAGACTATAGCCTAGCTTAGGTTATGCTAGCTCCTTCATTGACAGCAATACACCAATGCAGCCGATTCACATTTCTTAGAGTTATCCACAGTCTACATCCATACACAAAGTACGGATTTGCACTTTGAATCCTTCATTCTCACTACAGGCCTTATAAATTCAATAACATAATTTTAATAGTGAACCATATGACTTACAAGCCATTCAAATGCCTGATATCACTCACATACACTGGTTCAAGATGACAGTCTTGGTGTTTTTTTCTGGTAATTTGTCTTCCAAACAACGGAGAATTGTTTAAGCACCACATTATTGTTGCCCACTATCATGACCATTCAGTAGCATAATCCACAATGTCACAAAGGTTAAATCATCTCAAACTGGGTTCTTGCATATGAAAAATTGATTACTCCAATTGCCTTCACAACTAAGGCTATTGGAGTAACCAATTAAGTTAATTATTTGCCTGTGGGATGTGGTGGACGGGACAGTTACGTGATCAATGTTCAGTTAACCAATTTGCAGCAACTGTGTGACATTATGTCATATAAACTGAAATACCTCAAGAACTCTTGACACCTTGGTAAATCTAGGACAATAAAAAGTTTAGCACTATCAAGCAGCAAAACATCCCCAGACCATTTCACCACCACAACCCAATTCAACGGTCAGCAAGTCAGCCTTCATTGAGGTTCTGTGTCAGTTTTAGACAAAATGTAACAGGCCTTACAAAAACATCCATAGGCAACACAAAAAACTCTAAGAATCACATGAGCTCAGATGAAAGTAGAACAGTTAATTGTACCTGCCACCATCAGTCAGATGACCATCAAGCAAGCAACATCAAAGCTTTCCCTGATATGGAAAAGCATACAAGTTAATTGCACCTTTTACAGCAAATTGTAGTTTGATACTACCATGTTCGATTAAGAACCTGGGATTTCTCAATATGTAATGCTTTTTGGATCGTGAGAAATTTGAGTTTATTTTAAATAATTTTATTCACTGTATTTCCCAGGGAACCTCTAATACTTTTCTTTGAAAAATACCCAAGTCATGCTGTCCAGTGTTATCCAGCACTGACAATGTACCTCACTCCCCAAATCCCTGCCTGTGTCAGCCTCTGTGTGGATGCTGGTGAAGAAGCAGCAGCTGCATACTGTCTTTAGCTAAAAATAGCAGCTCTATCCCAGACAGAATGATGTCATCACTGGGCTGATGAGCTACAACAATCGCCCACCAATGTGCTCTCTTTTTCAACCAACCTGATCGATTGGAACCAATCAGCTGACAGGATTTGCTGGGAGCCTGTGCACAGCTGCATGCTTGTGCCTCCTTTTGTGCCTGGAGGGGTGTATTTATCTGTGTGCCCGTGCCTTCACCTTTTTTTAATCCTTGCCTCACCCTCTGCTCACTGACAGCCTGCGTGTCTTCAATTTTCACACTTACTCTGAATTCCAGTGAATGTGCTACTCCAAAAACATAGAATAAGCTCTCACCAAAGCATGCAAAATGACACACCACAAAAGGGGAATGAAAGGCACTCAAATAAACACAACTACGCGTGGGCCCTGATGGGAATTTTTCATAAGTTGTTGAATTTTGTGGCATGTCTTTCAATAGAGCAGACATGCAATAAGGTCCTGGGAAGTCTTTTCTAAGGTGCACCATAACTGCAGATTAATTCTTTGCACGAAACCTGCTTGAGGTCATATGTCAATCAAAATCCTTTGCTGCATTCTGTACAATGTAGCATGTTCTTGGATCCTTTTTGGACTATTTGGATTGTAACAGGACTATTGTTCCTGTTAAATTATAATTTTTGTAGACGCATATGTTATTGTATTCAAGCAAACTGTTTTTATGTTAGTTCTTATGTGAAAAAAGCAGAGCTATCCTCACACAGACATGTTAAGCTAATTAATCTATAGTAACACTTTGAAAATCTGCTGCAGATTGTCTTGCATTAACAATTTTTAGGCTGCTTAAATCAAGTAGCTCAGAAGATGAGAAAGCCTGTGTGCTAATCCAAAAAGATAGTCTGCTTCTGGAAGACACGTTTTTGCCTCATCTCACTGTTGCTTGTGTAGACTGCTCTCTCTCTCTATTTCTTGTTATATAAAAAGCATTTCTTCCTTTCTAAGGTTTGTAAAATTACATAACGTGCTTTTTATATTTTATTTTTTTTTTTTACAACTGGATGGTTCACTTTGGTATCTAATTAGAGTGGTGTGGAAAAACTATTAGTACATACAGAAAATAAATCAAATGGTGATTTTATTTTAAGATGAGAAATTCAAGTCGACCTGGCCCTATATAAAGAAGTAATTTCCACCTTGTGAAATCACAACTTAACAGTAAATAAGAGTAATAACAGAAGGCAGAGGCTTCGACAACAGAAAAGGGAAGTTATTGTCATCTATTTATCTGGAAAAGACTATAAACCCATTCGTAAGGCTTTGAGACTCCAGCAAACCACAGCGAGAGCCAAATGGAGAAAACATGGAACAGTGAGGAACTTTCCCAGAAGAGGTTCATCCACCAAAATGAATTTTGTCATTTTGTTTTATGTAATCAATAGTGAGTAGAAAAACTTGATTCCTCATTCTATTGTGAATTATCTCATGTTACATTTTACATCATTTATTTCAAATATAAATTCTTGCAATGCATCTAAACACATTTCCAAACACAATTCAGTGAAAAGGTCAAATTTATTCTTCGGACTTATGTTTGAGGAGTTAGAGACCGAGCGATGTATGAAAATTAAACCAGATAAATGCAGTTCAACAGAAGACGAATGATTTTAAATCAGCTCTGCTGATTTCACTTTTCATCTGCCTTTCCTTTCGTGTAAAAGAAACGGCTCTGCACCTGGAGGATAGCGTTTTACTGTACTGTGATAAAAATGCTTGGCAAAAAGAAACACTAATGACAGAGACGAGAAAAAATGCTGATGGGTAGCAATTTCTATCTCTTCTTTTTCAAATAACATTAAATCCAGTAATTACAGTTTCTGAGCTTGAAGGCAAAGGACACGATGAGTGATAAGAGTTTTCACTCAATGCACAAAGTTGGGATTTTTCTCCCTCGCTCAAGGAAGCAGACCAAGACTTAAGGGATTTGCATACAAATGAAGGGGCTTGTTTTGGCACGCACTGCTCTGTTTATCAGATTAAAACTATAGTAACCAAAGAGAAGTGATTTTCCGTGTTTCAAACATCCAGTTTCTCTTTCACTGCACCGGAAAGTCAGTGGGAGGTTATGGATAATGACCTCCCAGGTCTCCCTAGGCAACAAAAACAGGACAGATTTCACCCCAGACTCTCGGACAAGGACTCCGTTGATTTCACTTCTGGTTTCGCTGTATTGTTAACATGCACGCCCCATTAAATCTTATAAAAATGAGGACAGAAATCATTTACGGAAACTGAAAAAAAAATGTTTTTTGCACCTCAACCACGTGTCAAAATAAGCATGTGGTTAGCATTTTGTAGAAAAGTAATGTGTGTATTATTCAAAGTAGAAGTGGACAAAAAAAACACACAAATGCATGGTTCCATTTAAGAATTCGCTTGTGATCATTACAGCTCTGAGCTGAGGCATCTCCATGCTGTACTGGATAAAAATCAAGCAGTGGGAAACAGTAAATAACAGCCATGAAAACACACAAAACCCACCAACTCACCAGCTGTGCTGCATCTGATTAATTATTTTCTTTCCACTTTTTTTATTCAGGATATTAAAGAGAGGAAAGAAACCATTGGGGTGTTTTGCAGTTATTCATATCCCTTAAAGCTTCCCTTATTTTGTATTATTACAACCAAAATTATTATTGGAAGTTTATGTGCTCCACCACAAAATAGTAATTGTGATGTGCAAGTAAAAAAATTTAAAAATCTGAAAGTATGACCAGCCTCTGTAAACAGCCTCTTTTACTTTGATATCCCTAAATTCAATCTAATGTAATCTCAATATTAATGAACAAATAGCATCATCAAGGCCAAGACACATAGCAGACAGATCACGGATAATGTTACGGGGGAAGTAGTGTTACAAAGTAATATCCAGAGCTTTAGAACCAACACTAAATATCAACCTGAACACACCACCCCCTCTATAAGACATGGAGGTTGCAGCATCATGCAGTATAAGTGATTTTCTTCAGGTGGGAGAGGGAAACTGGTCAGAAATGATAGGAAGAAGTCAAAGTCCAAACCTGAATCCCATTGACAATTGCTTTTAAAACACATTCTCTGATCAAATTAACTGAGCTTGAGATAGAGAAATTAATTAACCAAGTTTTCAACTTCAAGATGAACAAAACTGAGATTTTCACCTGTAACTGCAGTAAAAGGTGAGTCTTCAAAGTATTAACTAATTCACGGAATATACACACATAATGCCCATTTTGAAATGGCTGTGTAATTCCTCTTTATTTGCCCTAGTTAGTTTTATAGTACCAAATCCCAATAAAATTTAATTAAAGTTTGAGGTGATAACAGGACTTGTAAAAAAAGTTAGAGTTGTGAAATGTTTTTCAAGGTACTCCAGTTAAAACCTTTAACTTTACTTTCATTTAATATCTAGGGGAAAAAAAGACAGACCACATGTTGGTAAAGAGGCTTCTTACCACCACAGAGATGCAATTGTACTGCAGGTTGAGTTCAGTCAACGAATCGAGGCCCTGCAAATTCTCCACGCTTGAGATGCGATTACCGGACAGGTTCAGAACTTGGAGTTCTCTCAGGTGGGATATATTTTCTATTTTCCTGATCTGTATCAAAGCAAATTGGGGAAAATTACATAAATTTAATACATTTTAACACATTCAGCACTGAGTCATTTTAATGATCTGCAGATATTATAAAGTTGTTAAGAATTATTCCACTAAAACGGAACAATCACTCTTCCCATGGATTTCTTGAAATCTCATATTACCTGTGTAAGAGCTATCATCTGCGTCACAAACAAACACAGTAATTATTGTATTTCAAGCAAGCAGCAATTCACCGACCCATGACTTCTGGTTGAACCTTTAAATTATAAAAACAAACATGTAGCTGGAGGCCATTGAGTGGTGAAACCTTTTACTTCCTTCCTCACCTTATTATTAGGAGGAGGGGATATTTAGGAACCTTTCTGTTATTTCAAAAACTTCACATGACTACCCCAAGGCTGTTAAGAGGTTGTGAGATGTTGTGCTTGCTCTCTAAATTTCTCTCACACTGAGAGGAATTTTTAAAGGGCCATCAAGAGTTCACTTTCTAATCCTTGAGATTATTCCAGTTGCATGTACATGCACTGACATCAATAAATATTATTAAAATCTGGTTTTGATTTTCTGTATGTAATATAAACTGAAAGGATGGAAAGCAGCTTCTGCAAAACGTTTCTGCTAGCTGTAGATTGGAGTTTAAAAGTTCAAAGTAGATATGACAATTGTACAGATCACTGTTAAAGTAAGTTTCTTTTGTGTTAAATGAGGTTACTATAAATAAGTTTAACACTTTTCCATCAGCATCATGAATAATCATCTAAAGAAATGAATATTTGTGAGTCCAGAAGAAAATCCTAGTTCACCTTATATCTTATATGCATCCTCTAATTTTCATCAATTTTATAGATTGTCACTCATCTTTGATCAGATTTTGTTTTGGCAATAAAGTCTGGAGCTACTGATAGAAACTGGTCATAAAAGGTTGAAAGCAAATACTAAAAAATATAATAAAAAGTATGAAAAGTTACATTTATTAAAATAAATCAACTCCAGAAAGCTTTTTAGTTACTATTTTCATGTGTCACATAAGGTAGCATAACAACCCAAAGACCTGGTTCAGCAGAACAGCTGTAGGATGGATACACAGTCCCAAAGAGAGTATAGCTTTTAGAAAGCTTAATCCAGCTGGACCTGAAACCACATCCTCCTACTAAAATCAAATTGGCAAAAAGATTTGCGTTTGAAGCAAAGTCAACCTTCCTGATTGAGTGTGAAGTGAGAAAAGAGAACTATTGTAACAACGGCAACCAGGCAGGTACAGAAAGAGTGCTATCTGCATCCCTTTGCAAACAGGTACCGTCATTTAAGAACAATACAAGTTGGACTAAAGTTATATCACTGATGAGAAAAAAAAAACTGAAAAAAAAAGCTGAAAAAGATTTAGTCTGGAACGATTTGGGAGTAAAACAGTGACTTTGAAGTGACTGGCTCAAAGCATAAACAATCTGAGAATCATCCATTCATTAATCGTTTTTACTTCGATAAACTTGCAGGGATGTTGTGCTGGAGTCTATCTCCACTGGTCACCAGGGAAGAGGCCAACTATGCACACACACAAACACACCGACATCCAAGGGCCATTTAGAGAGACCAGTTAACCTAACAGTACTGTTTTTGGACTGTGAAAGCCATTTTTCCCTTGATCTGCTTTGATTTGTGACTGGCTGTTAATTTATTCAGTAATGCATTAAAAACTCTAAATCTCACCACTTTAAATCTATAAACACATCAACCAACACAACGTGAACTTTTTGTGTTTATTAATAAAATTCTTCTTTCTCTTTTAAGTCTTATGATCCTTGTTAAAAACAACATTATAATTGACCAGTCAGCCTTTAAAGAAAGACAGAAAATTCTGATCAGCGCAACTCTGAGATTAATTCCCTTTAAACACCATAAGTGTCACAAAGACTAAAACTGTTCATTCAATCAATTTAAGAGACACTTATTCCACTGTATAGGGCAGAAAAGTTCAGGGGGAAAGAGGCAACCAACCATTCACTGTGAGAAAAAAAATAACATGACACTGTAGCAGTCACTGAACAGTAATTGAGATGCCTGTTCATGTAAAGAGCAGCCAACACCAGAAAAAGTGAAAGTCTAACCAGAGCTCTGGAGAAGCTCTCTAAGGGGAAGTGTGGGCGGGGATGCTGGCACAACGCTAATTTAACCAAGGAAAGCCTCTCTGTTCTTTTTTTATTATTATTATATCCAGGAGCTTTTACATTCTCATCTGACAATGTTTGACTTCTTCAGGCAAGGCTCGGCTCTGGAGGCCACAGAAACAGCCCTCAGAAGCGGAACCTTTACAGAAGGAACAGTATAATCCAAGCAGATCCCAGGGCTGACAACATAAAAACAGCTATGTCTGTTAGATAAATTAAGCTGGGATCGCTAGGGAAATAATCGTAGGAGTGGACCTGAGACAAGACCCTGTGAATTTTATATCGTCAATGCTTTGATTTGTAATGCTAGTGGAAAAACTAATAGTTTAAATCTCCATAAAAGAACCCTAGCTATGTCAAGCTTCTAAAAGGAAGAGACAAAACAGAGAAAAAAAGATTGAGATTTTAGAATCATGTTTTTCATCAGCAACCAGCTAGTTTACAATGCTGGCTCTGAACACAATATTGCATGTTTTTAAACAGTGAGAAAGTTTTGAGAATCATCATCCCCACCTACTGCTGGCATAAAGAATCATAACAACATTTACAAAAACCCTGCCCCACTTGGTAAATTTATTATCTGGAGGAAAAAGGTTGAAATCTAGCTGAACTTTGCAGCATTATCTCACTGTCCAGAATTGATAAATAAATAACACTGATAAATAGAAATGTGCTGAAGATTGAAGGACAGTTTAGAAACAGTACCTGATTGTCATGCAAATCCAGAATACTCAGTTTGTATAAGCGTTCCAACCAGCAAATTTTATGAATTCTGAAAGGGAAATTCAAATATTAGATGGATACAATTTAACTGTCATCAATTCTTTTCACATTTTGTCGCATTATAGTCGCAGATTTCAGTGCAGGTTTTGTAACAGTCTGAAGTTTGTGAAGTAAAAGAAAAATGATAGCTGTAATTTTTGTTGTGATAAATCCAAGGTGTGGCAAGCGTATGTATTAAATCGTACTTAGTCAATACCTTTTAAAACCACTAATCTAGGTGTGTTATACTCTTCATTTTTTGATGATAGATTAATCAGTGCTCTGTGAGAACTTCAAAGAGTAAGATATTGTTTTATAACCCAACCTCATTTCAAACTTTTCCATACTTAATTCCCAACCTGTCTGGTGTTTTCAATTACATTCATGATGCTGTATATTCTCTAATGTTATCTAGCAAACCTCAAAGGCATTCACAGAACAATTGTATTTACACTAAAATTAAATTACACATAGGTAGGACTGAAGGGGATGAATATATATGTGTGCCTTACATTTCAGATTTTTATTTGTAAAACATTTTGTATCTTTTTTTTTACCTCTCAGTACTGACCTAGATTTAATTGGTTGATTACATTGAATCGCATGAAAAAACCTAGGGTTTTTTGTTCTAATGAGAAAAAATGTGAACATCGTTTTGGGGGATGAATACTCTTGCAATGCAATTCAAAATTAAAAATTTTCAGTAACAGTTGTATTTTTTTATATAACCTGCTTAGTAAATACTAGGACGTTCTGCATTTTACTTTAAACTGCAGAAGCATTTGTTAGGTTATATATAACTTGGGCAAATTTAACAGTGTAGCATAAATATTTAGATAATGTATACATTTTAAACAGTCTAAGATTATATTTATTGGCTCCTATTGTGAAAACAAACCTGTTCTTCCCCAGCATGAGAACCCGGAGAGAGCTGAGATTTTCAATACCATTCATATCAGCGATGTGATTATCATGCAAGTTCAAGACGGTGAGCTGCTGCAGATGCGACAAATGCTGGATCCTGGTAATTAGATTGTGCTGTAGGTTGAGAAGTTGGAGTTCTTCAATAAAACCCACTTGAGGGAATTCCTCCAGGCAACGCCTGGATAAATGAAATAAATATATTTAGCCAGATTTGACATCCACAACAGCTTTTACATTCAGTCATTTAAAAAAAAACACTTCATTTTCCTTCACGTCCAGATTCCAATGATCTGATACCTCACAACACATTGTGGTTGAAAGAATCTCTTGAATTCATAGTTATTTGTTGGACACTGGGCACAGTAATTCAAAGAGACTATGCTGCTCCCTGGTGGCAGCCTAGGATATGTTTGCCATAAGCTTTTATCAAAAAATGTGAGTACATCAAGAAGTGAATCTTGTATATTATGTGAATTTTTCACATCCAAACTGAAATATTTAAAGTGGTCATGTTTGTTCATTTTGTTTCTCTGACTCAGTAGTAGAGCATCCAAACATGTTAGAGTTGAGCAGAAGGAAAAAGTGTAGTAGAATATTCAGAGGAAATGGTGGCTAACAGAGGTACAAAGATCTCTTTTCAGATTAAACTTTATTTTCAGACTGATTTTTAAAGTTTTCATTGTCAGCCATAATAATGTATGTTTGCTTAATGTAAAAAAAAATGGCATTACTTTCAGTAATTGAAGTGCAATAAATTTCCAATGATATGTTAATGGATAGAGATGTGCCTGTGATTTCTGCAAATTAAATGAGAGGAAACCTGACCTGATTAAACTCATCAATAACAGACGTGACAACAATTTGAGGAACTGGTGGTGAAGGTAATTAGAGCTGCAGAGGGATTTAAAATAAATCACTTCTATAATTTAGAATGACTTTCAGCTAAATAAAACACATCGGAATGAGAATAGCTCAAAACTAATGTTGGAAATTTGGAGAAGTACCTGTTCAAGTCTATGCGATGAAAACTGGCAGCAGAAGTTATCTGGCTCCAGGTGAAACCCGAAGAAGCTCTGTAATTAAACCCTTGAGAACCTAGCAACATACACACAAAAAATCTATTTAAATAGCATCTAATCCAACTACATAAAATATGCAGTAAACTTTATTGGTACAGTATACAAGCATGCTGGAGAATTTATAATTATCTGAATGGGTTTTAGAGAAAACAAAGTGTTGCATTTACCTAATGGCTTGAGATGCTTTACACACATGTGATGGCAAGTGATCTCTGAACTGTGAGGCATTCTGCTAAATCTGCCTCTAGCTTCATTTGGACAATGAAAAACTGGAGCAGCACCAGAGAGCCGTACTAAATGCTGGGCAGAGTGGTCACTGGCAACTCTGGTGTTATTGTTGGAATGTAAATCGCTCTCTTCAGACGACACAAAGCAAACTGTAGAAAACATGAAAGGGCTTATTTCATGCAACCTCATGTCAAATCACATACAGAGAAGTTTCTATGTCAATACATTAGAATGTCAACAAATTGTATTTATTTATTTTAGTAACTGAATTTAAAAAGAAAAATTATATATTCCATAACTTGATTACACACAGAAAAAATATATTTCAAGCATTTATTTCTGTTAGTTTTAATGATTATGGCTTACAGCTTTACTTACAGCAAACAAAACCACCAAGTCTTATTTAAAATAGAAAAATGTTATTCTGTGCTCAACAATCAAAGGCTGTTCCTTTAACAACTGTCCAGCAGTCAGTCAATGACGCACAAAGGTAAGCCACAAAAACCTAGCTGAAGAAGACGACTGTTCACAGACTGATGTATCCAAACATATTAACAGAAGGCTTAGGAGGAAAACAGTGAATATGCAACAGGCCAGTCTACCAAGAAATTTATGAGAAATTAAATGCTTCCCTCTGCTGATGAACTTTATGATGATGCCGACAGAACTTGGCACCTGCCTGCTCTTGATAGTAAACACTGTGATTTTTGGCCAGTAAATGTACATGACCTAAACCTCAGAAAAAAATCTTTTTGGATTTTGGAGGGAAATGTACGAAGCTTACCTGGGTTAGAATCACCAGCTGTCTGTGTGGTACTGATGTTTGTTTCTTTATTGAAATCTTGAGAATCAGCCTGAAAAACAGTAAACATAACTTGTCACCAGAAACTAAGCACTTAAAAAACACATGCAATACTGAAATAAAAAGTACTTCCAAGAAAATAAGAAATAATATAGATGGCCGTTTGTGCAAGGATTCAAGCAGTGACTAATAATTTTACCTTTTCAAAGTATTATAAAGTTTTCAATAGTACTGGCTTATTTAAAACAACCCACCTTTCCCATTTCAAATGAACTTTTTTGTGTTTAACAGATACATAAAACTGAAAACCCAATAACACTAACATCTTTCAAACTCAATAGTGAATACTGTCTAGTTTAATCTGCTAATTAATTTCGTATCATTCAAAGACTGCAACACGTGATTAATTTATTACTGTTTTAGCCCACTAATCCAACATATTCATCCCTGTCATGTTATTACTTGCCATCGTTTGCAGCTTTCCCGCAACCAGTGTTTTGCCTGTCATCAGGTGCAACTTGCAGCTGCTGATCTGCACAAAGGACAAGTTTAGGTTGAATTAAACCATACGCACACATTTGCGATCGATATATTTTCCACAGAACATAACTTTAGCTAATTTAGCTCAGACTATTATCGCAAAGGGCAAAGTGTTACAATTCATAGTCTTTACCATAGGAGTAAGTAGCAGGCGTTTGTCGCTGACGTTGTGCCGTTTTCTACCACCGCGTCTGGTTTTCCCGTCAGTCAGCTCCGACTCCATTACTTGTCCTGAAGTTAACTTATAACTCTGGACATTACCGAGGACATTTTTTTATTATTATTATTATTATTATTTTAGAAACGGAAAAGTAAGATAAAGACCTGCTTATTTGCTAAAATAAATACCTGAAGCGAAAAAGTCCTGTTTCTTAGAAGCTGTTGCCATGGCGACAGCTGCGTTAGACTTCCGGTGTAACTTTAAAGACCTCCTTATGGAAACAAAGATACGTCCCCTAAAGGTTAGGAACATTTTATTCAGCTCAAATATGGTAATTCAAATAAAATTTACACACCCACATAAGAAAGAATTAAGATACCTAATAGATAAGACTTATTTTGACACTAGGCGACTTTAGGCAAGGCAACTTTATTATAGCTCCTTTCAGCCAGACAATTCAAAGTGCTTTTACAACATACAAGTATATATAAAAAAAACAAAACATAATGACAAGCAGATTAAAAATAGACAGAGTAAATATTACAAATGTTTAAATATAGTTTTAAGTGAATATAATTAAGAATAAGCAACTACAAATATAAAGGTTTTTAACCTTGTTTTAAATAAACTCAAAGTAGGAGCAGGAAGCTTATCTCAGTGTTGGAATATAAATACTGAAAGCTGCTGAAACACTAATTTGTTTTTCTGTACATTAATATTAAATATATAAGGACTTACAGTCAGCTATATTACATGGTACCAAATATTTATTGTATCATATAAATTTTAGATGTCATCCTTTTGCCATTAATGTCGGTGTCTAGCCCAGGTTCATGACAATCAGACAGCATCGCACCTCAGAACTACAAATGGGATCAAATGAATTGTGCCGTTTGTTTTCAGCCCCTTTTTACCCAGGCAATAATAAGCAGTTGCTGAGAACAGACAAGTGCAGATTCATCAAAGGGACATCCCACACACTGCCTGTCACAATCTATTCATGAAGCCCAGGCTGACACATGTGATGGGAGGAGATAATCAACTGTACGACTGACAGCACACGTTAAACTAAAATGTCAATTTTATCCTAATATTTTTGGATTTCCTGCATAAATTTAAGAAGCTTTTAAAACAAGTGCTCAATAAAAGGCATTTTTTCCTCCAATCAGCTTATTGAAAGGGTCCTTGTGCATCCATAACATTTTTAGACAAAATGCTGTACTGTTTATCATAGAAATATGCACACCGGGTTTTGTTTTGATCAGTCATAAAAATGTAAATATAAATGGACTGTTTTAACTCGGGCGTGGGAGGAGTTTGGAGAGGCCATGGAAAAAGACTTCCGTACGGCTTCGAGGCGATTCTGGTCCACCATCCGGCGTCTCAGGAGGGGGAAGCAGTGCAGCACCAACACTGTCTATA
>CAEGAF010068173.1:0-17301 GCA_903067075.1 Micropoecilia bifurca | reverse complement strand
CCAGTTTATGCCAAACCACCTTTTCCACCAAATATATTTCTTATTACTTTTCCGCGTTGCTCCAACACCCAACTCTCGCGTCTCACAGGTGCCTCCAATCGCCAATCCGTCGTCCTCCCGAACGGGATTCCTCTACTTCCTGGTGTTTCACTAAAATATGTCACCTCCACTAGTAATTGCCGTCTGAGAAAAAATAATATATGAACGTAATATTGTTTGCTTAAAAAAAAGGAAAGCTGCATACCAAATTTGTATGAATAAATGCTCACTGAGGACACTTAATATGTTTTGGGGTTTTTTGAGTTTTAGTTGTATTTATTAAATTTTAACCAGCTGGGATGGGGACTACAGATATTAGCACATAGAGCTAATTTCCGTAGTACAGTGCATCTTGGCTAATGTATATTTTGTCCCTGTTTCAAATAAATAAATTGTCATGTAAAAATCAGACAACGCAAAATAACAAGGCACATTTTACATTCAAAAGTACATTTTAACTTCTGTGACGACAGCAGAAAAGGTACATTCAATCAAAATGTGAAGAAAAAAAGGAAAGGAAAATTACTATAAAAAAACCTTTACATTATTTATGTACAACTTAGTGACCTCCAAGATGCCACACCTGGCCATAGTGACCTTTAGAGAATTTTTTAATGCACCATACTGGTCACTGTTCATGGTTGCATAATAAAAACTAGCTCATTGTTCAACCAGTGGCATGTGTGCCATGGTTTGTAGAAAAATGCTGCTTCAACTACATTTATTTCAAATGGTTTGCTAACATTTACAAGTAAAAGTGCCATTTGTGCTTTTCTTGAAAATATTTATTAGCAGATTGTTTTTTGTTTTGTTTTTGTTGAATTCCAACTATTCAATGTTGTTCAGTGTTCCACTCACTGAAGGGAACAAATTCACAGTACTGACAATAAATTATTTACACAGGAACAAAAGAAGTTGGATTCTTTGCGTTTCACAAACTCTGGAGTTTGTTTTGCTTTTTACATAATTAAAATTGAGTTTCAGTTTCGAGTTGACTCCTGTGCTTCTTTTGTTCCATTCATTAGAATTTTTCCCTTTGCCTCTTTTCTGTTTCGATTCCGTGTTAAACTTTTCTCAGCACCCATGTTCTTCCCCTCCTCCATTTTTAAAACTCTCCCTTCTTTAAGGCTCCAGTAATCATCCCAGTTCCTCCTGTTGTTCCTCCTGGTGGTTCTGTTTTCTTCTCTGTGTTGCTAATTCTCATTTCTCATTGTTGTTTTTTTTGTAGCTTACCTTGTGCCTGCTTTTGATCTCCTACCAACAACAAGCACAGAGAGCGTGGTTCTCAAGTAAAAGATGAATTCCTTTAAAGGTTCATTCTGAAAACATGAGACATTTCCAGCTTGTGAAGTTGTAACAAATTGACAGCCAACAAGTTGCTCTTGATATAAAAATGCAGCAGCAGAGCAGGAAGGCACTCAGCCTGCTTACTTATGACTTTATTCGCTGTCATTAAAATCAATAGCACTGCAGCTTCATCAGCCTCACCTATGAGTTCTGGCTCTTTTCCCAAACGGAGGCCGATTAAAAAATGGAATCTCCCTACCTGTCTCGACTCCACAGAAATGTTTTGTCAAACATTTCACTTTGGTTCTGGTAGCCTCTTCGTATAGCTTCTTAGTTAGTTTATTAAAAACCTAAAGAAGGCTGTATAAACTGTACAACAGCCTGATCCCGACTAACAGGAGAATAAAAGTCCACTCAGAGGTCCAAACATTTTTCACCAGCCCACCTGAAATGGATTTAAACGAACTTGCCCTCAAAGCAGCAAGGATGCAGAGAAAACCTAATCCTCACACATCTTCGGAGAGAGGAAGAGGAAGAGTTTGGAACGAGAGGAGAGTCTTGTGTTTCCTCCCAGATCTAGTGGCCTTCTTGGGTTTTTCATACTTCCGAGGATGAGATTCCTTCCTGCCGAGTCCCAGAAACAAATAATGAAGATGCTGCTTTGTGCATAATTTGCACCATTTGTCTGAGACAGATGTTTGCTCTTCTGTGACAAACGTCGACTGTTTTCTCTTTTTCCATCTAATGTAATGGCAGGAGACGGAAAAATGAGAGGAGAGAACAGAGAGAGAGACAGAGAGGAGAATAATTGCCGCTGATTTCCCTGAGAGCAGATCAGAGGAGTGTTGATTTTCAGTGTCAGCACTCCGAACAACACAGACAGATGTTTGCTCTCCCCAGACGCCCCTGTAACGACTTCAAAGTATCTCCCCGCTCCCTAAACAAATCACGCCAGTGATTAGCCACCGCCAGCGACTGGCCCATTTCCACACGGAATCGTGGTTTTACTTTCAAACAGCTCAACTTCAGGGTGGAGACTGAACAGACACACACACACACACACACACACACACACACACACACACACACACACACACACACACACACACACACACACACAGCATGCATGCTCATCTCCCCTCTGTGTGTGAAACCCCCACCCCTGCTTATTGGTCATATTAAAATGACTTTCAGCATTCATATCTCAACAACCTGGGTGGCTTAGTTCAAAAATCACTTTCTGTTTTCACATGCATGGTTGCAAAATCCTACTATTCTTATTTTATCTAATAATCTGCTTTTCCTGAACAATGCTAACATTTTGCCAACCGTTTGCAGTGACTTTCACTTTCACGGCGACAAAAAGACCCTACTGGCTGCTGACGCTTCCTGTGTGTCTGCGTGACGGGATGCGAGGAGGAAGTGGCAAAGAGAGCAGCAAAAATACGAGTCGTTAAATTTTAAGATGATCGAAGAAACACTCAAAAAGACGATATTGGTCGTTTACTCCAAAATTTTCAGTCAAAATGTGGTTTAAATTGTTATTAAAAACAGATAGTTGATTCTTTTTTAGCTTTTGGAAATGTTGAAATTATACTTAAAAAAAGTATAATTTTTAATTTACAGTTTAAAAAAATACAGTTTAAAATACAAAATTACAGTTTAAAATTTACAGTTTAATTCTTTTTAGTTTTATTAACTGTAAAAAATGACAGTTTAATTTTTAAACTAAAAAATATTAGTTAAATTTTTTGAACTGTATTTTAAATTTAGAGTTCAAAAAACATTTTTTACAGTTTTTTTTTAACAAAAAAACAGTTTATTTTTTTCAAAAAAACTGTAAAATACTGTTTAATTTAAATTAATCTGTAATTTCTAATTAAATTACAGTTCAGGTGAACTAAACTGCTGCTGTGTTCTGCGTCCTGAACTGTTCAGCTGCTGTGTTCAGTTCACAGCAGCTGAACATTTTTTGTTCAGTTGTTGTGAACAAAAGGTCAGTCAGAAACTGACCTTTTGTTAGATGCTGACCTTTTCTTTCTGATGTAATTTCATTTCTTCTCTTGTTTTTATGTATCCTCTTTTTATGATTACCTATTCTACATGTGCAGCATTTCCATAGTACGTACACACGCACACACACACACACACACACACACACACACACACACACACACACACACACACACACACACACACACACAGCCAGACAAACAGACATCCAGTCTCATAACCAGCAGGCGTAGACGGTAAGCGTCTTTATAAACTACTGCAGTGTGGAAACAATTAAGTAAAGGAGCCAAAACACAATTTAAATGACAACAACATAGAATAAAATAAATCAGTTTGTGCTTTGTGACATTATAAGGACGGCATTGCGCAAATGTATTAAGGGTGAGGGTGATGAAGAATGTTTGACTCAGGCGAACAAAAAAAAGTTGATAAGAAAAAAAAAGAAACAATAAACAGAGTCTGCACGTGTGTGCTTATGAGCCTTGGTGGGTTTGGGTGTTAGTAAGCCGAGCCTCTGGAAGTGAGCAAGCCGCCTCTATGCTGATGTGGATTTACTGAGTCCTGTAAACAGGCTGAAGAGAGCCTCCATTGTTTCCACAGCTAATGCTACAGACATGCAGCTAAGGAACCCAATCCCATAATCCTCAGTGCTGCTCTTTCCTTCAGACCTTTGCAACTGTGTCGGCCTCCCGTACTAAAAACAATCCATTTCTGAAAGCAAGAGAGATGCTCATCTCTCCTGGTTCTTCTTCTTTTTACAGTCCGAAGTGAGGCATGAAAACTTCAAGTGCATTTTTATATCAAACTGAGTAAATATAAATTTATTCCCCAAGTCTTTATAACTAGCAGAACAACTGCTATCAACCAGTAGCAGGAAATCTGGCTCTCTCTTTGCTGCGGAATTGCTTCTCAATAAATATCACAGAATCTCATTCAGATTTATCTGTAGAATTTGACTAGGCCACCACAAAACACAGTGCATTTCCGGGTCAATTTTCTGCTGCATAACCTAAGTGCACTTGACTTTAAGGTAACTTATTTTTAAAATTATGACAAGCTGTCCAGATGCAACAGGACACACATCTCACAAATAGTTCCCCGTTGCAATCATAATTATAAATACTTTATCCCCAAATCAATTTCATCAATCGATTTGGTGAAATTGAATTACGGTAGACAATTACAGGTGTATCAAGATCAACACAAAATAGATTTATTTTGTATTTTAGTGTGTTTGCAGGAACTAGGCATTCCTTCAAACACACTACATACAATTCAAAAGATTAGGAGCTTAATAGTTTCCGGAAAAAACTAAAATTTTGATTCATTTTATTTTTTTTTTTAGTAAAAAGAGGTAGACAGTAATGCTAAAGATGCTTGTTAGTAAATTGAAGAAATGTCTTGTTACTACTCATATTATTATCAACTTATTTTAAAAGCACTAAACATAATACACCTTAGTGAAAATGGAAGTGCTGCTATTCGCTCCTCGTCAGTCAACTTTTTTGCCGTACTATACGGGCGCGCTCACGCTATCCGACGCGAGCACGCAGCGGTGAGAACATGACGTCAGCCGCGTACGTGCTTAAGCCTGCCCGAAAATGTTCTCCCGTGTTGTTGAATTTCGAAGGAGCGCAGGACTTTGCGGTGTAATACAGTTTTTTCGGTGAGGAACACCTAAGCAGACCGCATGTTTCGCAGCTGAAGTCCTTCGCGGTTCCATTTCTTGGCGAAGGTTGTGATTTCGGACGACTCCGAGGGAAAGTTTGAGCTATCCTTTTTTTCTCCCGGAGTGATGTCGAATCCTGGGAGTCGGAGAAACGGGTCCAGCATCAAAATCCGACTGACAGGTAAAAAAAAAAAACGAGTCAAAGAGAAAACGCTTACAGTGCATGTTTTATCCAGAGCTAAATTGCCTTGTACTCAACAGTATATTGTAATATGTTAATGTAGTCAAACCAAACAAGTTTCTGCGGGGCTCTTGGTCTGTTCTTTACCCAAACATCCGGTTTTGCGAGGCGAACAGCAGTTAAAGCCTAGCCTGTTAGCAAAAATGCTACCAAAATTGCCGATAGGACAGCCGAAAAGCTGTCTTTTGTTGTGTTTTACGGCCGATTTACGCTTCTGTTCGCCTGTTTGCATGTTATTGGAGAGAGTGGCGACTGAAATCTGTCCAGAAACTTTATTCACAGCCAACCGTCGCCTCTAAGTATTAGCCCGCTGGTGTTAGCCTTTAGTAAGACTGTAGTTACTGCTGACCGCTATCGCTGGTTAGCTACACCCATTTTAAGGGGGTTGACCACCAGCAGGACCCGCCGCTTTTTTTTAAGCTAATGCGACAAAATTAAAAGCATATAAAGCAAATGTTTCTCCGCATCCTCTGCGAAATCGATTTTTTTTTCGTGCAGATATGACATGCTAGCCTAGATAATACCAGCGTGTATCGATTGGCGTTTGGCTGCTGTGTCAGCTGCAGTTAGACTCATTGAACTTATCCCGACCCGGACGAGTTGGACACATTTGCTCCCCGGGCATCACGTACTCAGCGCACCACGGATACATGTTATATGTTGTGTTTTTTTTCTCAGTTTCTGGGTCAGGATTTTCTTCCTAGGAATCTGCTTTTTTTTTCTCCCACTTTCCTACGTGGACAGAGAGCAGGAACAATGGTTTTTACTGTAGCTTAATGTAACGCCACTAGACATCGAGGGGCCTCTATTCAAATGGAAATGACCTCCCTTTGCTGCCTGGCTCACTGTTTCTCTTCTGCTCAATTTACAACGGGACATGCAGGCACCACAACTTCATTTTGTGCAGTTTTATGTTTGTTTGGTTTTTTTTGGTTAGAGACGCTAGTGTGTAAATGATATGCCCTGTTTTAACCTTTATTTTTCTACGTGACTTTGCTTTTTGCCGAGCAGGTCGGGTAGAGCAGCAGAAACATCCCTCCCACATTAAAGACTCATCTTTCCACATTCCAGATTCCACAAAACTCCGAAATGTATTTTCAGTTTATCTGCTCAGACACATGATAGACCAGATTACTGCTGTGTTTTGTTAATGTGGAAACAACTGATGCCATTCTTAAGTTCATTTAATGCTGCTGCTTAGAACTATGCAGAGTTGTCAGTCATAGTATCCTCATGTGTAAAGTCTGCAGCGCTATTTTAATTCACGTGATGTGAAATCTGAATGTAAATGACACATATGGTAACAAATTGCGTGATTGCGCTCCTTCTGTTATCTTTTGTATCTGAAAGCAACCTATTCTACTCATGTACTTTAAATAAGCTATGGAGATAATTAACAAAAAATAACATCTGTATACCCGGATCCCAGAACAGCTAAGCAAAAAATACGTCTGATTTAATCAAACGCTCCATTGAAGCGAAGCCTTGTTTTGATCAGGTTATTTTAGGTGCTCTAATTGTTTTGCCTCGACTCCTTCCAAAGAAGTTCAGGAAGATCCAAATAGATCTTATCAGAAAGTTGTGACTCAGATAATTTGTAGTGAAAACAAAGCAGTGTGTGGGTTGTGTAAGGCACGTCGCTCATTATTTCAACATGGACGCAGAGGTTATTGCCCCCCTCCGAGTGCGTCCCGCCCCCCCCAGGTATGACTGGAATCCTAATTGGGCGAGGAATGCGGGTTGAGCCAATGGGCCGACTATGCTGCTGGCCGGCTCTGTTTAGTTTGACAGACTGAACGATTGTTTGCCCTACATCAGAGAAGCCTGTGTGTCTGTGACAGGGAGTCTGGCTCCGGGTCACACTTCAGAGCGTCCTCAGTGTGTTTATGCAGGGCTTCTATTTAGCCAGGCAGAATGTAGTTGTTGTATTTGATGGGTGTCGTACAATAACCCTCGGGAACAAGCCTCAAATTAGTGGTTTTACAAAGATTCCCGCGAAGACGTCGGTACGACGCGAAAGCGCGCAGCATTTAGCCCTGGCTGGTTTCCAGTCGTCTGCAGCCAGGAGCGTAAATGAAGCGCAGACAGAGGAAGCAAACATGCACTTTATTTTTACCCCCTTTGTTATAGTCAAATCTGTGTTTCCTTAAAACAGAATTCAGCTTTCCATAAATGCCTCAACACGATGGATCAATATTGAAAACGCACGCTGCACCACTGCAATCCAAAATAGAAGCAAACAGTTCACTTCCTGAAGAAATGTCTGACACGGAAGCTCTGCTAGTTTTTCTCAACTCGACAAATGTTCTAATTCAAAAAGCATTTCCAGTTTTTCACATTGCTAAAAAAAAAAGTATAGCCATTTGCAAGGTCTCCACACATTTTTAAAAAGTCTTAGAAAAGTACAAAAGAGTCACATATTTCACATAGTCGGGTCAAACTTTTCCCCTGAATGACTGTTGCGTCGTATGGGTTTGGCGATAGAAGTGAGCCAGGTAAAGACCAACGTTGTCCAGAAAGCTGGAAAGATGCAAAACAGCATCTCTCCAGAGAGATGCAAAACAGCTAGCTAGCAGGGGTTTATTACTAACTAATTAGCAATAGCTTCGACTGCTTCCAGTTACAGAACGTAATGGAGAAATGAATGTCTGTGCGTGACTCAAGCTTTCGCCTGACAGAAAAGTCTCACGAGAAAAACTACATAGAATATAAAAGATTAAATGGCCCTGTGATTAAAGTATATACAGCCAACTTACATATTTTCTAATGAGTTTAAGACATTTTAAGGCTTTAAGTTTATATAGGTGAATTAGTCATGACACATTGTCTCAAATTTCATTCATAATTTGCGTTGGTGAAACTTGCGGAAACCCCGTGTTTTATAACATTTACCTTTGTGAAATTGTAGCCACAGAACAGCTTTTTAGGTCTGTATAGTCAAATCTAAACAATGAACCATTTCCAGGGAACCAACTCGGGTTCTAAGCACTTTCCTGTTCCTGTTACCGTCGAGGGACAACAAACTCTTCGTGCTGCAAGTGGCCGGTGTTGTCTGTTTTTCTGTGGCTGTTGCCATTTGAGCTGGTATTTGGGTCCTGGAAAGACCAACACTACTTCCTGATTTTACGTAGCAGTCACATGATCAAGCTCCTAGACGCGCCGTCAGCCCTTTGGCGTTGATGCCACTGAGGATCCCCGCCGGTGAATAAGCCACCGCTGATTGCACTCAGTTTATTAAACCGAGCTTCTGCTGCTTTAGGTGAGGTTATGTCATAGTGTTGCTGCAGATTATTGAATATGATTACATAGTACCTCTGGGTTTTAATTTGTTAAAACGATGGCTCCTTTTAGAGCTCCGTATTAGATAATCTGAATACATAATAATGTTAGAAACTGAATTAATGAGATATAAAAAAAAATGCGTGGAAGTTTGAGAAATTAATATAATAAGTGTTTTTTTTCTGCCGAAAATAAAGGGACAAAAAAAAACATTAAATCACAAAAATGTATAAGTTTAGTCATACGTTTGTAGCCATTTGTAAAAATAGATGTATAGATGACAATTATTCACTTGTTTTCAGAAAAAACACAATTCTTCAACAGTTTCTCATTGCAGGAATCTGGCTAAAAAACTTTAACTTCCCCAGATTAGGAAATTCCAAGATCTTATTTTAATTACTTGCAGACCTTTTTATTTTTCAAAGCTATGATGTAAAGCACAAGGAAGTGATATTACTGATAACTGCTGAATTAGCACACAATAGTTGTGATATAAGAACTTGTAATATTGTATCTGGATGATCTTTCTGGTTGTTTAGTGGGTGGATTAGTAATACGGAGCAATTTGTCTGAATTAGAGGTGACATCCCTAAAGCAGCTTTCTTTTACATCATGGTAAAGATGAGTCAAAGTTTTGCAATCTGTGTGATCTGTGTTTTTTTTATTAAAGATTCAGCCCGACAATAAAGACTTTAGACAATTCTGAGTTATGTTCAACAACTACAACATAAGGAGACATTAGAGTTCACATTTTTGGTCTTGTTGCTGGTAGCACTGATTCATTTTTCATATTTGAGACCAATGTGACAGCATGTTGTGTGCGTAAAAGAGGAATGGCCATAATTTACTATTTTAAAACAAATAGAAAGTGCTTATATATTTCCAAACCCTGCAAAGTTCATGAAGGGCAGCGACTGAGAGCCAAAAAAAGATCAAACAAAGCACCTTGTCTGTATTACATTCAGCCTTCCTGTTGTTTGCTGAAGTCTCTCTCTGCTTAAAAAGCAGCGAATGCCCTTCACAGAACAGATTTATGATTCTTCTGGCTGGATTTTCAAACACCATGCTGAAAATAGCTAACTTTAAGACTCTGTTACTCATTGAGGACCTTAACTACTATGAGAGTTGCTGTTACCTGGTCTGTTAAGCACGGTGCGTTCACTAATCAGAAAAAGATAGGATTTTCAACTTTCTTACAAACAGAATTAAGGAGGAATGAAGCAGGAAACTGTCAGATTTCAGTCACCAGACGATTTAATGGTCCGTCTCTAGAGTTGGGCGATTACGTTGTTTGAGAGATTATTGAACATTTTCTGTTGTTTGAAGATTCCTTTTTTGGGAAATTAAGATTTTCTTTCACTAATGCACTTCTCGGGTCTCCAGCTTCATGTTATGTAGATTAAAATCAGAAATTGAATTTGGCAAAAAGAAAAAAAGAGATTTTTTTTTTTTAAGCCTTGTTGCCCGCCGGGGCGCCCGGCAGTCATTCATCCAGCTACCCGCCGTATTTCTGAGTTAAAAAATGTTTAAAGTTGATAGGGAATTTGAAAATATCACTTGATAATTATGTGTTTTTGGAAGATTAATATTTGTACACCAACTATGAAGTATTTAAAAATGCAAACATTAAAAAAAAAACTTAAAAAAAACTTAAGTAAATAAGCAACAAGTGAAGCCTGGTGGCCCTCCACTTGTTAAACACTTGTTAAAACACTGCATTTTGAAACAATCTCAACTTGCACTGGTGGCCCAAATGTTTACCATTCCTTAATTGTAGTAATGGGCCACTCATCATCAGTTCAAGGGCCACAAAGACGTGTCCCCACACTTTGGACGCCCCTGTCTTAAAGGGCGGCCAGAGTGTGTGATCATAAAAAAGAAGAAGGAGGAAAAAGTACACAATTATTCTCAAAATGGAGAGTTTGACTGTTGCACTTAATTTCAGCATTCATTATTATTTTATTTTGTTTTATTTTTGATTTTGAGGAAGTATTCGCACCTCAAAGCGGTCCTTCAATTTAGTTTGACTTCAGTCAGAGTGGAACCTTTTTGCTTGTTTTTTTCCCTTGACTTTAAAGCCAATAACGCCAAGAACTAAACTGGCAGTGAGGGAAATTGGGCACCAGCTGAGCTGTCTCTGTCTCGGCCATCGGTTACCTTGGCAGCATGGGAAATTTCCCGAGACACTGCGAAGGGGGTCCGTCACACATTCAATGCCACTAAGGAGGTGGTCAAGTAGCATAAGAGAGAAGGGGGGGGGAAGCTGGGTGTTAATCCGTGAAATCAGAGCCGTCCTCTGTTTGTGGCGAGGGAGCGGACGTCCAGACGGAGTGGAGAGAATGGTTTTCCTGGACTGTGTGGATGAAAGAGGAGTCAGGGATCAGACTGCCTGTTCTTTTCCTCTCAGTCTCTCTCGGTGTCTGACGAAAAGATGAGATCTCGGTGTGGAATGCGTGAGTCAGGCAGAGGAGCCCGGAAAGCAGTCGGCATGGGGAAAGAGGGAAGGATATCCTGTCAGCATTCCCCTTGGCTTGATCACAGGAAGTAGGACCCGGCTGAGCCTGACACACGTTTGCCACCAGTTGCCACATCCTAAACCAACGACTGCCTTACTCACCGCCTGGGGGGGGGCAGAGAGGGAAAGGTCTGACGGGTTTTACGTCTACATGAAAAGATGTTTTTATATCAGTCATATTAATCACTAGCAGGCTTCATTCACTTATCTTTGCTGCAGTCATGAGGCACGGCTGCGAAACATGAAACTGTTGCTGCGCAACTTGCTCAGTAGGTTGTTGCTAGGTAACCAAAGAGCGAGTGAGTTAAGGTGCCACCAATCTTGCTTAACTCGCTGTGAGAAGTTGAGCCTCGAAAGTATTTCTTATGCCTACGTCCCCCAGAATGCTTTGCGGTTCTGGATCACAGTTCAGTAAAAATGATTAAACATTCTATCATGTATTATCTATTGCTATTGATCATGTATATCACGATATGTTTTGTTACTGATTTATTGTTCCTAACCATGGAATAATTTGCTTTTAGATGTAAAATATAAATTGTGGTTCATAAGCTAATTCAATTTTTGATTTTGATTTTTTTTTAAATTCCTTCACTATTTAAAAAAAAGATTAGAAATGACAGAATATATGTATTTTTTAAAAAATCATTCTTTCTTTAAGTTGACTTGAATTCGGAGTAGATGTGAACAGAAAGTGTAAAACACACTTATTGAAACAAGATGGCAGCTCCTGGTTGGGCTGACCTCACTCTGAACTATGGAGACCTAAGGAATACATTGGTGAAGAGAAAATAAAAATGTTCCTTAAAGTTAGCCCCCCAAAAACAGAAAATTCGGTTAAATCGATTTATCTCCCAGCCCTAATTCCTAACCAGCAAAATGTGTCATTCTTATAAGTGAGTAGCCATTGATTGTTCAGCTACCTGTAATTTTACCAGTTAGAGTACTGTTGTCTGCAACAAGTTTTTATTATTTTAATTGTGATAAACTATAAAATGAATACCCACACTATTAATTTTCAGTTTTAGCCTTTTTTTGTGCATAATCTAACACTTTCTCTTGTAACTTTTTTAAACTTCCTTGTTACTATATGAATTACTTTAGACACACTGTTTAAAAACTTCTTTATGTCTTTTGTTAGTGAAGCTCCACAGTTGCTTTGAGTATTTATTGTTGTTTTTTTAGCTCATTGATATATGTTTACATGCATCCTCTGGCTATGTGAGCATGGCTAAAGTGTTACCAACACAACACAAAGTATTAATTACATCGTACGTCGGTGTGTAAACACGTCATTTTGTGATTATAAGCTACTGAATGTTTGTGGAGTATTGAGAGCAGAAGATTAGCTCTTGTTTTCCAACAGGTTAGCGCAGGTCGGCTAAAATTAGCTGCAGCTCGCCAGCGGTTTATAACACACCTGAGCTAAATTGAAGTGACCGCGTCATCCACGCGCTGCATAGGCAGGAGAATTCATGTTGACATGAGAAAACTTTGAGACAGAGTGGGCAGCCTCGTCTCAACAGTGGCGCGTTTGATCCGCTCACCCAGCTCATCAGTATTCTCTGGCATTCATATTTTGTCCTAAACTACATTCTTCCTCCTCAGAGTGTTTGTTATGCATCAGAATTTATTAGAGCTGCCTACACACCAAGATTAGCCTCATGCTTATGCCTTTTTTGTCTTTTCTTTCTTTCCCCTTGCAGTATTATGTGCCAAGAACCTCGCAAAGAAAGACTTCTTTCGTAAGTACTGCTGTGGCATTTTCCATTAGTTGACTGTAATAACAATTGGTACACAGTGGTGCAACGTTTCGGTGACGTCTTTGTGTGCATGCAGGCCTACCGGATCCGTTCGCTAAGGTGGTGGTAGACGGATCGGGTCAATGCCACTCCACAGACACAGTCAAGAGCACACTGGACCCCAAGTGGAATCAGCACTATGACCTGTAAGCCTCCCGGTGACCCCCTCACCTCCCACACGCCCAGGTTTTACATTCAGGCGGCGGGCGCGTGACAGAAACCTTGACGAGTTCCCTCGTTTTTTGCAGCTACATCGGGAAGACCGACTCCATCACCATCAGCATATGGAACCACAAGAAGATCCACAAGCGGCAGGGGGCGGGGTTTCTGGGCTGCATACGACTGCTTTCCAACGCCATCAGTAGGCTAAAAGACACAGGATGTAATTTAAATATCTACTTTTTTCTTCTCTAAATGCTTTTATGTTTAATTCTATTTGCTCTGGTGCATTCACTATGACTTTCCTCCCTCCAGACCAGCGTCTAGATCTATGCAAGCTGAACCCCTCTGACAGTGACGCAGTGAGGGGGCAGATCGTAGGTGAGGATGGACACACTGATAAGCTATCTCTGTTTCCACTTGCCATTTTTTTTCTCTTTTTTTTTTTTTCTTTATCTCCATGCAAACGTTCAGCTGCAAGAATGTTAACAAAACCCAGAAAGACCGCAGACATCACGTCTGTTTCAGTCCGGAAACATCATCCCTGTTGAAGGACTTAAGTAATCTGCATCCCTAAAGATTAGAACGTCATTAAAAGTTTTATTTAGTTCAATAACTTCACACTTGGAGACCCACAAAATGGATAAGTTAACGTTCATGCTGAGACTGCAACCGGACATTTACAAAAAGAGATGGAGAAAATGGACTGGATTTCTAGAGAACAATAACTGAATCAGGGCTCTCTTTCCTTGTTCTTGTAAATACTGCTCAAAAAATGGAAAGTTAATCTGTAACTGTTCATCTTAGTCAGAATGTAAGTAATTCCTTTTGTCGACAGTCTGTTTTTTGTTCTGTGTATTGTATGTGATTGATAAAAAAACAAAACAATCAATAAACAAAGTAACAAAATAAAATAAAAATAACTTAACACTATATTACATTAGATTTATTATTGAGAAATGGCATTGTAGATTATAGAAAAATACGTCCATGTGCTCGACTGCAGCTTTCTGCCAGCAGTCGGTTTCTTTAGCAGTGAGCTTCGGCTTCCTCTCCTCGTCGGGTGTCTGTGACCGTCTGCTCGATATCTGTGAAGTCAGCAGTTATCCCGTCCCTTTATAGGCCGCAAAATAACACAACATCTATACATTTAGAAGTCATTAAGTTACAACGATCACGGCTTAAATACATTTTATATCGAACAATAAGGACCCATATAATAAAATACCAGTTTCACTTTTTAAATTGAATCAATTAGTTTATTATAATTTATTGTAGAACGCGAAGAGAAGCCGCCATTTTGCTGATACTGTCCTCCAAACTGGAATTCGCTCGCAGAAAACCTAAAGCAGTGTTAAAGAATAAAATCAAGAAGCTAGTTTTTTATTCTAAGATCCTGTCTTAGATCTTTCAGATTGACTTTTTTTTTATATAGGCGTTTTTATATTTTTTTAAAATATTTTTTTAAAGATGCTTAGTCGGATTAGAATTTTCCAACTTTATTTGTATGTACGTTAATAAATTGTTTATTTTCAATGTATTTTTTAAATAATTTTTAGAAATATTTGTAAATATATTTTATTTCAGTCTAATTCTTATTTTTCTTTAAACCCAGTTTTATATTTTTATTCCCCTGTCTTTATTGGCGATAAAGATTGAGAACAGATGTTCCATCCTCTACCATAGATTTTTCTTCATAGATTTTACTGTTTAGTTTTTTTCTTTATCTTGTATGGCGGCGTATATATTCAGTATGAAAGGCACTGAATAATTAGATCCTGACTTATTGATTCTGTCCAATGTCGACATGTCTCCTGTTTGCAGTGAGCTTACAGACGCGGGACCGCATTGGCAGCGGTGGTCCTGTAGTGGACTGCAGAGGACTGTTGGAAAACGATGGGTGAGCGCATCTCCAGACCTTTATAACACGCTAACTTTAACTTTATTACAGTTAAATATAACACTTAGACTTCTGGTCTTTGCGTGTGACCCCTCAGACCCGTTTTCGAGGGCTGCTTCAGCGAAGAGCCGCTGCCCTACTCCGACCCCACCGGCGCAGCGGGCGGCGGGAACTGCCAGCTTGACTCCCCGGGTCAGGAGAACCGCCTGCAGACTCTGCGAATCAGAGGGTCGGACTCCAGGAGTCACGGCCACACCCCTCAGAACCGACCTCACGGGCATCAGCCACCCGATCTGCCGGAGGGATACGGTCCGTCCTCAAACGCGTTTATCAGCTCAGTCTAAATTTAAAACGGCCACGAATAACATTGTTTCCTTATTGTAACAGAGCAACGAACAACTGTGCAAGGCCAGGTGTACTTCCTCCACACACAGACTGGCGTCAGCACCTGGCACGACCCACGGATACCACGGTAGGGTTACTCACTGGTTGAAGTCCAACAGCTTGAACAGAGGGAAAATCTTTAAGAAATGACACTCAAAATTAGACTTTACATTTAAGTAATTATGTTTCTTTGTAAAATGAAATATGGTGAATGAATATTTGATACATTTAAATTGATAATCAGTCAGAAAAAAGAACAATAATGCTGAAAAGTCTGAAAAAGTATAGAAAATATAAAAACTGAGCAGGAAGTTATGGATTTATCTTTTCCATATTTTTTTGGTCATCACAAAAAATATTCAAAGATCTTAGTTTCTGAAAAATAAATAGTTTTTCAGATTGATTTATACTTAAATGTTTCATCACAGCTGTGATGATGTTTTAGTTTTTAATTTACAGACTTAAGAACTCATAAAGGAACGCTGACATTTCAACAAAGATCTTCTGGGATTCAACTGTAACCTGCACTTGTTCTGAAATCTGCTGTGGCTTAAATACCAAACATGTCTGGCATGTCGTGCATATTTACAGCAGAGTAAAGATGCTGACCTGCATTTAAGGAATCTGTGTGATGTGTTCCACTCCTGATTTGAGAGGAATTTTTCATTATTGAAATGAGGTTGATCCAAAAAGAAAAAAAAAAAAAGATTATAAACATAAAAATACTGACTTGGGGAATATTTCGTGTTGAATGTAGTAAAACCCGACTGTAAAATCTAGAGGTTTGAGAAGGAAAACGTCTGAGAAAACGTTCTGTCTCGTTCTCTGATTCTGGAGTAGGGATCTGGCCAGCGTGAGCTGCGAGGAGCTCGGCCCGCTGCCGGTGGGCTGGGAGGTTCGAAGCACCGTGTCCGGCCGCATCTACTTTGTGGACCACAACAACCGGACCACGCAGTTCACTGACCCCCGTCTGCACAACATCATCAGGTGTGTGTCCGACCCGGGAACGCTCCAGACTGCAGCCTCAGCCTGCTTCAGGGCGGCAGCACGTTCTTAATAAGTGGATTTTAGTCTGACTTGTTCTTAACCTGATCTGACGCCGACGTAAAGCTACACCCAGTCTGGACCCGGACGTGACCTACTAACGGTCATCGGCTCCGCTAACGTCGCAGGGAGTTGTGATTTACAGAAACGCTGGCTTATGGGAGATTTAGCTCGGCGCACGGCGTCTAATCCCGTCTGCTCTCCTGGCCGGCCGCCCGTCTCACCCACCTCTCGCTTCTTCTTCCGCTCACCCTCCAGCCACCAATCCCAAGTGAAGGAGACGTCCCAGGCCCCGCCGATGGACGTCGGGGTGGACGAGGGGGGAGGCGGTGGGATCGGCGGTGGAGGAGACGGAGACGTGGCGGTGCGCTACGAGCGAGACCTGGTGCACAAGCTGAAGCTGCTGCGCCACGAGTTGTCGCTGCAGCAGCCTCAAGCGGGACACTGTCGCATCGAGGTGTCCCGAGAGGAGATCTTCGAGGTAAGGAGGGACAAAAAGGGTAGCATACTGCTGGACTGCATCGTTTTTGTTTCTGATTCCAAAAAAAAACAATAAATATATATGTATGAAAAACAGCTTGTTAAATATGTGTAAAAGTGCAAAACAACATATTATCACTTTTTTCCCCATGAAATGTGTGAGACACTAAGTCATAGTATCTTAGCACACTTAAAATAAAGCCAAACTCACTTTCAAGTAACTTTTCTGCAAGATAAAGGAGCTTGTTTTAAGTCAATGATTTGTTAATATTGCTGAAAAAGGTACTAATTTCACATTTTTCTCCCAAGTTATGAATGAAACAATCTGCCACCTGAACAAGCAGTGTAGATTATAGATACATGAAGTTGTCGCAATCTTTTCTGGACACAAAATCTTTAATCTTCTTTTTTTTTTTTTTTTATATATCTCTCTCTCTCTCTCTCTCTCTCTCTCTCTCTCTCTCTCTCTCTCTATATATATATATATAT
>CAEGAF010068164.1:0-52229 GCA_903067075.1 Micropoecilia bifurca | reverse complement strand
TTGCGCAACACCTTGTTGAAACAATAACTACTGAGATGATTAATTTTAACATGTTTCGTTGATTTTTTTATAATTATTATTTTTTAATGAAGCTAAAAACGTTTAGGATCTTAGTGAATATTTTGATAAGCCTATCAGAAGAGGAAGTTCTGGTCTCAGGGTCCTGGCGGCGATCAGTTTGTCACCTGCTGCCGAGATCGACTCAAAACTTTTCGACGTAATGAGCAGCCCTGGCTTACAATATCAACAGAAACAAAGTTGAGTCCAAGTATTATTCTATGCAAAATAAACTAGATAAGCCAAACCCTTTTGAGAAATTACTTAAACTCTCTTCAGATATAGCTTGTCATCTTTAAAGCAAAATTTTATGGCCAGCTTTTCTATTTGTTTTAAATTGTTGCTGTCAAATCAAGATAAAAATCTACATTCACACATGTGCCAACTATTCTTTGTGCTGCATCACCAAAATCCAGTACAGTCTACATCATCAGTCCAGTCAACACCACAGAGAAGAAGTAAGAAAAATCTTGTTGTTTTAGGAGCGAGACCGAGAGAAGGTGTTTGGATTAGCTTCAGCGGTATGAGATCAGATTGTTTGCTTAGTCACTGGTCTGGAAAAACACCCAACTGGTTCAGGCAGAAAACCACGTTGAATCATTTGGCAAATAAGCACAAAAACCAATCTGATGGAAAAATTCAAACAGGCATTTATCATGTTGAGCTCTGAAGACTTTCACTGTCATAGTTACCGTTTGTTTTTTTAATCTTGCATTTGCTCTAATCTCTGTCGTGGCTTTAGGGTCAATGGTGTGAAACTGGCTCAAACATGTGCAGTTAAACCTTTTGCGGCTTGAATGCTTCAAAATCTTAGAAATATGTCAAAAACTGCAAACTGGTCATATGAATTCTTTTGTGACGTGTTCTTTTTTTAAATCTTCTGAAGTCCTGCCCTTCCAATTAATACTTCATTACCGCAGCGTATTGCCTTTTTTGATCAGATTACATCTGTTTGTGAAAACGAATACTCCACTGGATAAATCAATTCTTCTTCCCACAAAGTATCTTAGGGTGATTGTCTGAACTTGTGTGCATAACTTGTTTATATTCCAGGAACTTCATAAATATAAGGAAAACGAAAAAGACACAGAGGTGCTGATGTCAGCGCTGTCAGCCATGCAGGACAAAACTCAGCACCTTGAAAACAGCCTGAGCGCAGAGACCAGGATCAAACTGGACCTCTTCTCTGCACTTGGAGATGCCAAGAGACAGCTGGAAATTGCACAAGGTGCACAAAATATTTCCCAGTATGTTGCCATTAATAAAACTTTGATATATTGGTTTTTAACTGAAGTAAATGAATCGGGTTTTTTTTTTTGTTTGTTTTTGTTTTTAGGTCAGATCCTTCAGAAGGATCAAGAGATCAAAGACCTGAAGCAGAAGATAGCAGAAGTCATGGCCGTCATGCCCAGCATCTCTTACACAGCCGACACCAGCAGCATGACCCCGGTGACCCCCCACTACTCCTCAAAGTTCATGGACACCAGTCCCTCCAGCCTGGACCCCAACGCTTCTGTTTACCAGCCCCTCAAAAAGTGAACGCCTTTTTCTCTTCTCTTCTGTTCTGCCCCTCCTTCTCCTCCATCCACCCTCTTTACACTTTTACTGCTCCCGGAGGCCCCGTCATGTCGCGGCCCCGAACTCGAGTTTTCTTCTGTTCTCTCTTTTTTGCCAGGTCAGAAGGATGTTGTATTGTGTGACTGTGTTTGTTGTAGTTAAAACAAAAGACAAAAAAATAAATAAAAATACCCAAAACCACCTAAAAACTGACATCCCCTGGAAAATTAGGAAGCCCCGGTTGTTTTTATTTAAATGTCTAGTGAAACCTCACAGATTCAGACATGTATCTTCATCTGAAGGGTGCAGCTCCTCTGTCACTGCAGCCTTCTACCAGCTCTCGGGGAGAGGCAGATGAGTTTCTTTTGCTTCATTCTTCTGTGACTCACAGCTCCATGTATTTGGCACTTGGTTTTTGCACCAGTGGTACAACCAGAGGAATGTATTTCCCTAATGGAGTGACGTGTCTTTTAATTTCAAAACCAGACATGGTTGTTTTCTTTCACCGTAGTTGTTTTCTTTGAAAGCTAATGGCTAAAAAAAAAACTTGCAAAGTTTGAAATAAATTGCAGATTAAGTTGTATCAGAACCTGAACTTAATGAGATACTTACAGTATGATTAAGGATGCAATGGTTTCTCGGTACTTAAAAATGTTCCGTGTGTAAGATGATGCAAGTGGTTTGTATTAGGAAAGAAAAGCAACAAATTTTCCATCTAGGTTTTCTCCCTCAAAAAATATGTCCAGAGATGAATTTGAAAACCTCAGTATTCATTCAGAGTACTTGTATGATGACTTCACAGTGTTCTGCGAGAAATCGTCGAGGTCAGGACAAAGCTTTGCCCAAAAAGCTCATAAAATAGTGACATACTTCAGTTGTAAAAGTTCCTCAGCGGGAGGAAATTGTTTCAAGATACACTTTTGAAGAACTGTTGTTCTTTAACGAGATTCATTTGAATTAAAAAAACACAAAAAGAAAGCACAACAGCTCATTTGTGCTGCCTGGAACCCCAAATCTTTCAGTCCTACATTTTAACATCCACAATGACGGACAGGGCATTGTTCAAATGGAATACAATTCCACTTCAGACTTCCTGTTTTCTTAAATGTGTTCCAAAACTGTATTGCAAATACATTTGCGCTCGCATACTTGTCAACATCCAGTTAAATTCCACTCAGTGAAGTTTACCCCAGGCAGAGGGTTTGGTCACCTGTTCTGTTTTGAACTCTGTAGTCAAATTGAAATGATGTTTCTTTTTAGCGAATCTTGGGTAACCACCTCGCTCCCATTTCTGGTATTCTTCGAGAAGTATGCTCGAGTCTGACATGGTTTCACCATCGCCTGAAATGATGATTATCACACACACACACAAGGTTTTGTTCACCTACTGTCTACGGAGAAGCATTTGCTGCCTTGTTATCCCACTCGGCTTCTTTAAAATTGTGAAAATTACAGTTTAGTCGGTGGTTCTGTCAATTGATGGGTGAGCATAAACAAGTTTTGTTTTTTGTTTTCTATGCCCACAGTCACAGTTAAGTTCTCTCCTAGGTCTGACCTTGGCTGCGCTCTCGCTCTGTGAGGTTTACAGGAAATAAAAAAAAAATTCTTGCAAACTTATGTACCTGTTGGTTTTGTTTTTTAACTCATTTTGCTGAACATTTTGCAAGGCATTATGGAGCGTAAGATTATAACTAATTTGTTTTTTATTTATATATATATATAGATGTGTATTTTTCTGTGCAGATTTAATCTCTTTGCTTTTATGTTTAACAAATTAACATTTTTTTTGAAATAACTGTATTTAATTCTACAGTGCAATATCTTGTCACCACTAGGAGGCAGTGCAAGTCAAAACAGATTAACTGTCCATACAGGATCTTAACTGACTAAACTCATTATTCTATCGTTTTAAGACCATAAAATTCCATTTAGCGGTGACAAAAGGAGAAAAAAATGAATAAAATATTCCTGAGTGCTACTGAGCACAACTATTAAGTGCATCGTGACTACAGCAGTGACAGGTGGGTAGATTAGGGGCTTGGAGAACATGAATGTTTTTCTTTTAACCTCATAGTCCTGCATTTTTTATGTTTCATATTTAGATTTTGACCTTTTGAGTGTTTGATTTTATACCGAACTATTGTGAAAAGACATTTATTACTGAGATTTTGATCTAAGTGATAATTTCTCCAGCACATATTTTTCCCCCTTACTCGAGGAGGAGCCTCTACCTAACGAGAACAATGCATGAAAGAAGCCCTCTGCTCAGCATTCTGCCATGTTCCAGCCATGCTGAAGCACACCTGATAAACCGGCGCAGCGAGAAAACTGATGGAGAAATTCGTCATTCTTTCCCTCCTAATCACGCCTTAACAAAAGTGAAGCATTTGACTCACTTTATGCTGGTGATTTCTGATGTTTGTTACAAATCTATTAACAATCTATTAACAAATATTAAAACAAGAGAATATTAATGTTAGCTTAAAGGAATTATCAGAAAATCGAGAAAGCCGGGTACGAACATGTTTTCAGCTGCAACTCACATGCCTGTGTAAAGGGAAGAATTGGAGATGTGAACCTGTTCACGTACACCTCTATAATTTTTACCCCAGGCTGTTGCTCCAAATTCCAAGGCATAATTTTCCACACTTCACTCGTCTCTGAAGCTGCAGCCGGCTGAAAAGCAGCAGCACTTCACAAAAACTCTGTATAACCAAGCAGAATAACCAGCTCTTTAAATTGCTTTGGATACTCACGATTTCAGATCTTATTACATTAGACGTGAAAGCAAGAAAGGCCACTTCTTGCCTAGATCCAATCTGTTGTTATCCCTAATGTTGCATAATGTGTCCCCAGGAACATCTTAACCCCCTGAACTTATGTCTCTGAGCTTGTCATCTGATGTGAAATCTGGTTTAGCTGGATTTTTTTTCTTTGTTTTTTTTTGCAAGCTTTTCTCCTGAGTGGTTTTTGTTTAAAGGTTAATGATGTAAGCTCAGAGTAATGCAGTATGGTAGATTGATATCAACTGAAATATTTTTGGTAAGAAGCCAAAGACGGCATGAGCAAACGATTTTGTCAGAGGAAAATCCAAAAGAATGGAAACATTTCTAAATATATAAATGTGCGTCTTTTAGGTTATTTTGGTTTGAAGTTATACTTTCACGGCATTTGGAAGTTGGGTAATACTCAGTCATTTCTGTCCTCTAAACATTTACTGTTAACTATACTCAAGAATGTGTGAAATCACATTTGTTCAAAGATATGGCTGCCAGATTGTCCTTCCTGTTCTCCAAAGGTTGTTTTAAGAGGACGTTTATAAGAAAAATGGCATCATATTAATCTATCTTTGCCCTACAATATCATTTTATGAAAGCACTAAAACTATAATACCCCAATACATTGCAGATGAAATCTTCAAAGCTCCAAACACCTGACCTACATATTAAAAATTTGTGTGCCCAAAATGTTTCTAAATCCTATACAGTAAAAATGCCGGTGTTGAATTAACACCCAAAAGTGTCTATATGTGTTAAATTCACCAACACAGAGAGTCACATTAACATTTACAATGGTGTTAGTGTTAAAATACATTAAAGTAACACCAGTGTAGTGTTGATCACTAAACATAATGTGGTGTTAAAAAGTAAATAATTGACCCACAAGGTGTCAATATCAATCAAATCCAGTGGAAAATATTCTAAACAATACACAGAAATGGAAAATTTAGCTTTTCTTAAACCCATTTCAGTATTATAGACCAATGTTAATTTAACCAAAAAACGGGTGTCAATCTTTTAACACTTTCAAAAGTGTTACTTTAACACCTGCTAACTTGGACACTTATAGACACTTTTGGGTGTTAATTCAACACCGGCATTTTTACTGTGAGTTGCATCAACATGTTCTGGAGTTGCACAAAGAAATCTGATAGAAAATTTGTGGCACAAGGGTGGCAAGAAAGCTTTCTACGGTATAGACTCAGTAGCTCATTGCGATAAAATCAAACATACAGGCATCCAAAATTCTTGCCCACCCTATTCTAGCACATGAATGTAGTTTTCCCACCCAGCTCTTCTTCCCCTGCTTCTCACCGCACCTACCAGCTTCACCTTTAGGTTTCAAATCCACCTGCGGAGGTCAGGCAACTACACGTACGACGTACGCGGTGACGTGTGGACCTGAAGAAACCAACCTGTTTGTCTCATTTGTCTCGGGAGACACTGGGTGCGAGCAGAACCGCACCGAAACCTTCGCGGCGCGTCACAACTACAGTCACACCGCGGCTGCCGCTTCCGCCGCTTCTGCCGCTTGCGTAACACCACAAAGCGGGCGTAGCTCGCGCACGTTATCCGGCTAATTTGCATACATAACACCGCCCAGGGGACGAGCATGATAATCCACCGTCGAGTGAAGCTGAGCTGAGCGAAGCTGAGCGAAGTGGAGAAGAAAACAGCCGAATATTGATATTTTAAAAAAAAGTTTGGACGTTGCGAGTGGCTTTTAAAATCAACGGACGAGAGGCGAGAAGACGGACACGCGCTCGGTGGGCTCTTCGCCCCACTCGTGTTTTTAAGATATGGACGCTTTGAAATCCGCTGGAAGGGCAATTATACGGAGCCCGAGCATTGCTAAACAGTCGTGGGGATCAGGCAGACATAAAAGTAAGTGTTGCTCAACGTGTTAACAATGATTTGTACGTTTAGCGTTAGCTGGCGCCGTAACCAAGCTAGGGATGCGTGTTTTCTCTCACAACTTCAGTTTGTCGGCTTTAAAACGATTCGCAGAGGAGAGATGAACTTCAGGAAACATGAACGAGACACTTTATCGCAAAGCCGACTCGTTCTGCAAGCTTCTTCCCTGAACTCCGCAAGTCGCCCGTAACGCCTAAGTTGTAGGAAATCCCGCAGTTTTCCCGTCACGTCAGGTTCCCCAGCCCGCCGTGGTGGGTCGTGTTTAACTGAGGCTCAGCGTGGAGCTCCAGCCTCCAGTGATTCAGACTTATGAGCCACACTCTGAGAGAAATGTGCTCGCCTTCGTGGCAGCCCTGTTGCTATGGAGATACTCCATGTGAAACAAAAAACACGAGGCTGCCAGAAGAGACCGGTGGTGAATCCTTCAAATTTAGGACATTTTCTAACCTCCTGTGGTATATTTGACTTTAGTATTTAGAAAACTAAATACTGGCGTGGGGTTTCACACGCACCCTGGTCTCATTTGTTTATCTCCACAAAGGGGGGTGATGCCCACGGCCAGTGTTTCACTGTCCCTCTGGTCTTTTAATTCCCAGACAAAAGAGGAGTTCGCAGCTTGGTGTGTTGCTTTTTGTTTTGGTCCAGGAGAGACGGATCTCATCCTGATCTGGATGTGTGGGCCATGACTCTGCATACTGTCAGCAGCTAAAGGTGTTGACATTTAAGCAGACTTTGTCAATCATTCATTAATCTGACCAGTGTTCCTGCTCCTGTCCTGTAATCAATGAGCTCTCGATCTTCCTCTTTTTTTTCTTCTTTTTGACTGTTGCAATGTAATTACAGGCTCCACTGTGTTGTATACAAACGACATCCAGTCTCTCTCAGCACGTTGTCAGACTCCTGAAGTGGATCCTGACTTCTGCATGCAACCCAGTTTTGGATTTAAAATTTATTTCCATCTCCTCTGCTTTAGATTGCATTATTTTAAAGGTGCGGCAATTCTAAGGTCTAAATTAGAAGCAAGAAAAGCTTAATTCTGATGCCTTAGTAAGCTTTTTGCTATTTTGGCATCTTTATTTTTTCCCCAAGTGCTGCTGGTGACGGGCAGACAGAATACACACATCATGATGCTGCCACTGTTAGTAATGCACCAATTTAGAAAAAATAGTATTACTTTTATGACTGATTAACTGATATTAATACACTATCCTTTTTAAACAACACACAATCTTGCCACATGTTCAAACAGGCGACATATGACCTCCCCTTCGAAAAACACACACACATTTAACAAGATGGAAATAAACACGTCATTAATATTGACCCAGTTTTTCTTATTAGATTGGTAGCGATATGTTAAAAGTTGACTAACATGTTTTAATACAGACTATATTTCACGCATTCCAAATTTTCCCGATTGTTAGCATTGCTTAGTACATTGGTCATTACAATTTTTCCTCGTCATTTAAAATAAGAGTGGTGATTTGTTTTTCTTTCTTTTGGCTCTTACTTTGGTTCTGTTCTGTCTCCTGCTTGTTTAAGACTATCCATTGAACTGACATAGAATAGTTAACCTTTTTTTTATAAGTAGAAAAATGTTTTTATTGCCTTTCGTATCATTTTTAGATTACAGTTGTGTGGCGGTAGGCAGAAAATCTCTGTTTACATGGAAGAGAAACAATGTTTTCATTCTTTCCAAGTCACTCAGTGGTATTCTTGGTGATGTTGAAAATACCACTGTGCACTGATAAAATGTTGAAGCAGCAGCTTATCAGTGCACATTTTTTGGTCTAACCTTGTTGGCAAACCTCGCTGTTTCCAGAGATCAAAGTTGTAACTAACTTAGATTTTTCTCAGTATTCAGATGACACCGCCAGAGGATTACGTTGGGTTTGCATTAAATAATACCTTGATGATAATTTCCTTTCTGCTATTTATACTGATAGTTGTCCTCTGAAAAGATTCTCCCACCCGAGCAGTGAATCTCTACACCTCCTCCATTTTTCCCATGAGCCTTTTGGTTACTTCTTTCTGTGATCTTTAATATATCAGGAGCAGGAATGAAAAGAAAATAGAAATCTTTCTTTGTGTTTCATGTTTGTTATGTATTTTCCATTAGAACTTGTTTGGCCTTGCAGTGTGGGCGGTCAGTCCTGTGTCCCTTGTACAAAGTCACCCAATGTGGGTGATGGGGGGCTGAGGGGGGGTGTTATCTGCCATGTTGTAATGGAGATTGCTTCCTGCAGGATTCCTTTATGATGTAGTAAAATCCCTACTGATTTACAGTGCTGTTGGCTACTGTGTTTCAGTGTGCTGCTGCCTGTGTGTGTGTGGAGACGGCAATGGTGTCATGTGGAGATGGGGCGGCACAATCCTGCTTTGTCACTGTTTTTCCTGAAGGGCAGTTTTAATCCAGAGAGGGGAAAATGGATGTTTAGCTTCTTCTGGATCTAGCTGACACAGCTGCCAAAACATAACACTCCAAAATGTCATAATAGTTATTTTAGTGCATTTATAATAAGAGCCAGGGTACTCAGTTGTAATTATATGAGGCAAGCAGCTAATCTCTTGTGTCGTGTTAAATTTGGCTTGTGGAGTCTGGAAAGTTTGTTAAATGTGATCCAAAAGGAAGAAACACTTAAAAAAAAAGTAATAGTAAGAGCGTCTTTGATGTGTTCTGCTTTTACACGCTCTTTCCTCTAGTAAACTTGGCAGAGAGCAGACTGGTTCACCAGATCTCTTTCATGGTGAGAAATAATTGATGTAATCTTCTTTAGCCATATGTTGAGGCATATGCTCACTGAGTTTTTCGGCTTCAGTGTCAGGAGATCCTGGTCAGTAGAAGGAATTAAAACAGAAGAGAACAAAACAGTCTTAAATTCTTAAAATCATCCATCTAAAATTAGGACTTTTAAAATCTTAAACTCATTAAAAAAATGTAAGTTGGACTTATGTCAATCACAGGTCGTAAATTTTGTCATTGCGGGACTGTTTAATGTCGTACAGAGCTTTTTTTTCTTGTGGGACTTTTTTGTCAGACAAATGTTTGAGACATACTCAGCTAATATACTACTAATATGCCCTACTTGGCTACATAGATAGTTTTTTCTGCATCTGTCTTGGGTAAAGTGTAAATTTTATCACCTTTTGGTTGGACGACATTCATCTTCGCCATTGACTCTATTGCCAACTCGTACAATGCTGCATTCATTCGGAACTAAAAAGCTTAAACATTAACACTGTACAAATAAAATTTTCTTTTGTACATTTCTGCTGTGATATCGGTCTTAAATTTCTGTATTAATGGTCTTAAGAAGTTTTACATTTGTGTTGATGGAACTTGCAGAAACCCTGACTTACTAATAATGATGTGAATGCAGCCTGGAAGTGGTCATAGTGTTGGTGACTTATTGTAATACAGATTTATACATCCTTCCTTTAGACGTTGAAAGCAAAGAGGTTAAACTGTATATTTCTTGCAGAGTCAATCGTCGTAAGACCTTGGTGTGGGTTGATTGGATGTGATGGATCTTCTGGGTGTTTTTGTTCAACAAATAGGTTTTATCCTGAGGTTGTTTCTATTAAAGTAGCGCCCATTCCTCTGCCCAAACCTTGATCAGAATAATTTGGAGGAAACCCTCTCTATAGTAGTCTAGAAGTTGGCGAAAAGCCCACTTCTAGGGGCTTTTCTTGTATACGAGGCTCATGAGAATCTGAGATTTTCTTTTCTATTTCTGTAAGATTTCTCCTCCTTTCCTTAATCTGTATGTTTTTTTGGCCGGCAGAAGTTGCATAAAGATGCACACAAGCATGAATGAGAAGATTAGTATACGAACATATGGTAGATCTGGACTCCTTCCTGTCAACTGGTTAATCCATGGAAATATTCACTGTTTGACTATCTTTACCAGCAAACAAATAGGTAAAGATGTTCCCAAATAATTCTGCAATATATTAACTATGTGTATGGGTACTTTCCCACATATTTTATACACTGATCTGAAATATTTGTTTGCTAGGAAGCTCATTTTTAATCTCATTAGACCAAAGCACATTGTTGATGCTGGTGTGTTTGTGGTGAACTACAGCATCATTTTGCTGCCTTAGTTTATTTTTTTTTTAAATTTCACTTTTTCTACAGACAGATGCAGTATATTTTCAAACCCAGGAAGACTCATTGTGACGTGTCACACCAGACCTTAAATCTCTGCAGTGGCTCCCAGTTCGGAAAAGTGTAGACCTTAAAATCTAGTTGATGGTCTACAAAACTCTGAGCGGTTTCTGGTCTAAAAGTGCGAGAGTTGCTGGTAGGTATGAACCAATAGAGCCCGCAGGTCAACAGAGACCCGTTTACTTTGTGTTCCCAGGGCCGGAAGCAAACGAGAAGAGACAACATTTAGCTTCTGTGCGTCTCTATGTCGCCCTGTGATGGGACAACTTGGCATACGAGGACTGGAGATTTCATTCTGGGAAAACTATGATGACATAAATATGGAATCTTATGACCTTTGATACCAGAAACAATTTGCTTAATTAGTCCCACAGCATCATCACTGGTGGTTTCATATCTACTTCATCTGTTGCTAACGGTGTGTCTCTATGTCAGGATATTTAAAGTGACTTTCTATCAGCTGTTCTTGGAATCTTAGCTTAAAATATAACAATGACGTTTAATGCCAGTTGGCTAACAGAGTGATCTGATGTCAATCGACTGATGAAGCCAACTCTGCCAGCAGCCTATTGATTGTTAACGACCCTGAGGTGGCTGTCCTATTCTGGTCAATGCATCACTTCGTTTTCCACCAGTTCTTTCTACCTCTCGTAGAGCTGATTGAAAAAACAAACAAACAAACAAACCCCGGGCCGGTTAATGTTTGTTTGTTTTAAAAATAAGATCCGTTTCCTGCCCTTGTTGAGAGAATGCATTCTGATTTTGTGCTTCATCAGAGTCGTCACAGCCCAGCCCCTCCTGTTTGGCAAGCCTGCCAGCGGAGCGTGTTGAGGATCAGTTTCATAACCCAGATTCTTGTTGGGAGTACATTCTGAACTCAGCTGGTCATGAGCCCTAATCCCCCGACTGCTATGACCAGTCATCTTCCTCTCTCCCTCCACTCACTTTCCTTCTTTGAGTGGATTTAGCCGATCCTGAAAGACACATGTCTCTGTGACTTATCCTCTGCTAAATCCCTTTCCTCACCCCTCTGAAATTAATTTGAAGGGTCTTCAAATTACATCTCAACGGCTGCAACGCATCCTCCTTGTCTTTGGGTCAATATAACGTTGATATTTAGGACAGGATGTGTCTTCTGTTATAATGATGGAAGCTGACGCATATTAAAGCCATGCGTAGGGAACTTTACCCCTGACCTTCCAATGACATGCAAAGCACTTTCCACCTAAATGAAAATTATGGATCTGTATTAGCATCAGGTTGAGGAGCCAAACTCTTTCTTTAGACAAGAACTTTTTCTCTTCATACACAAAGCATCTAACTTTCTTTCAAAGCTTTGATTTTTTTTTTTTGGTGCTGAAGGGATGTGGATATCTCTCCTGTTAGGCTAAAGGCAAGTATTGGTGCGTTCCTCCAGGCATCTTCTGTCTTCTGAGTCAGCAGTTTCTAAATTAGTCCAAAGTGTGCTGATAGGAATCTAATTATTAAACAGTTTTTTTTCCCTTATTGGTTTAGGTTCATATCACCTCAAGCATTGCTGTTGAGGGCCCAAATAGGCCAAGATAAGAAAGAAATGAAGTTTAACAAGAAATAACTGAAATATAATCGTTATCCAGGCGCTTTGTGTCTCGCTGCACAGCTTGTTAGAGTTGACGTTTGGGATCATCATCTGCACTGTTTCCAGAACTTATCTGAAAATGCAGTTTGTCTTTTTTTTATCCATCACTGTTGGAAGAAATGAAACAATCCCAACGAATGACGCATCTACACCGTACTTGACAAGTAAGTGTTACTCAGATTAATTGTGATGAGGCAGAAAGTGCAGAGCTTTTCACATGTTAATATTTTAAGTATGTTAAATGCATCCTTTGCTACAAGTAATCAAACATTCACTAAAGGAATGTTATTACATGTCAAGCCATGACATGACATGACATGTGGTCCAATGAAATGTATGCAGACTGCAGAATTTTGTGTAATCTGATTAACCATCATAACATTCAGTACACTAATTGATTCTCAAAATAATTGTTGAACACTGCCCTAATAGCAAATGATTTTTGATATTAGCTTTGACGTTGCCCTAGCTTGTCCTGAATATCCTTCATTTGTTCAGTTGAGTCTCCTTCCCGGCCTCAGTGGCGACACATCTGAATACTTTAGCGGTTTCAAACTAAGTGGGATACATTACATTTTTAATGTGAATGTAGAAAATCTATCAAAAAGGCCTAAACCAGCTGTGTCTACATGCAGTTATGAGCTGTGATGATAAAGGCGGATGTGTGTTATTCTTCTGAGCTATAAACTAATAAAGTCTGGGCTCATAAATGAGCCACACCTATTAAAGGGTTTGTTTTTCCTAAATAAGCATCAACAGTTGAACGGTTTCCTCTGAACCTTGGTGCTAAAAATGATTCTTGGACAGTTTAATCCTGTTGGCTCTTCTTCTCACATTAGAAAATATATAAATTGAAAATGGCTGAAAATAGGTTTTCTTTGGCTCAGTTGGACTCAGAGCAGGAGCCAGTTTTCCTCTTGCGAAGGAACAATCAACAGTTCTTTAACCAAAGACTGGGACCATTTCCTCTTTTCAACAGCTCTTTGCTTCATTCTATGTTCAAGCTCTTATTTTCTTCCTTTCTAGTAAAGGTAAAAATGTCAACAGTGAAATAAATGTTATAAATATTAAAAATAATATTTATAACATTTATAAATATAAATGTTATAAATAAAGGTAAAGTAAAGGTAAAGTATTGTGAAATGGAGCAACTTAATGTTTTGTTGGTACTTGATTTATTTAAAATACAGACAACTACCTAATATTGGCTTTTAGGGTTGCTTTAAATGGCAGGCTGCCTCAGACTGACATTGACAGACTCCCTGCTTGAAGAGTGAGTTGTTGTGGTACCTTTGCCCACAGTTAAACACCAAACCTCTGAGGAGACCGTGTAAAAAGCAGCCAGAAAACATACGCTTTTCCCAGTTTCCCAGGGTGACGCACATCTCCAAACCAAGAAAAAAATCATGTTCCGTTCAAGACTAGTGTACGTGTTCAGTTCTTTGGTCCCAGACAAGGATTTTTATTTTTATTTTTAACAAGTCCGAATATTTCATTTTCCACTGTGTTCAGGAGAAAGTATGCAAGTTGGCAAAACCAGAACATCAGTGGGTCATTGACTGTTTGAAATTGAGTGGGTTCAGATGAGTCCAGTGAAATTTGCTCACATCACACAATAAGTTGGGTGGAGAGCTCTCAAGAGTCTGAAGGCTCTCTTCAGATTGCTTTGTTATGCTGAGGGTCTTCTTTACTTACAGCAGGCTGCCTGTTCATTAAATGCATTAGCAATGAAAATTCCCAGTGTTCTCATTCTGCAAATGCATTCTCAAACAGCATGTATTTCTTGATGCACTTTATGTTCAGAGTTGATACATAAATGGAAATAGCCTTCATTTTCTGATGATTTTGTAACTACTCCTTCTTTCAGGGAACACAATTTCCTTTTAATTGACAATGTTTTAAAAATAAATTCAAAGTTTACATAAATTATGCTGCATTTGTGATAAACATAAAGAATGATAAAATGCCATATTTAATGTGCCATAGTGATTTAAAGTTTTAAAATGTAAGTGAATGTATGGCGTTGTAGCCTTCTTGCCACAAGCCTTCTTTAGGAGCAGAGGCGACGTCACACTGTGTGAGAGATAAGTCTCTCTTAAATAAGCTTTCATTAATATTTTAAAAACAAATGGCAGTCTTTGTATTTCTGGGATATGACATGCCATCCGAGTTCAGTTTAAATGTCTTTCTGGTAAGTTAACTGAAAGAGGTTAACTTTAATTTTAGTCCTTCAGCGACAGCTTCCATACTGAAGGTTGTTAGAAACTAACGTGACTTTACTGTTTAGAAAACATGGGATATTTGATGCTCATCAAGTTAACAATCATCCGATTCTGTTCACCAGCTGATTAGTCGATGTCTGCAGACCCTACTGGACCTGCAGTTCTGCTACTTTGGCTACTCTTTTCCATCTGAATCCAGTGCAGCTCTAAATGATTAAGTTATGACTCTAACTGGGTTTGACGGTTGCAGTTTTTCTCGTGTTCTCACCTCTTGGAGGACTTGAAGAACAAGCATGTAAAGGTATTTTTCCAGTTCCTGTGGAACATTGACTCATACCTAATTATTGTGATGTCTTGCTGGGTTGGAGTCAGTGAAACTAAAAGTCCTTTATGTTGGCGTTTCTGGGTTTTGTTTAGTGTGGAGATGAATGTCACAAATGGTTAAGATGAGAGACGTATTTAGTCTTTCCTTCTCTTTTGGTTTGTTCTCAGTTACACGACCATGTTGCTTAAGAGAGAGGCACATCCATTTTCTAGCATCCAAACACTCTTGAGTGGAAAAGACTGCTGTGATGAAACCATGGATCCGTCATAGCTGTACTGATTTATGACTTTAGTTTTAAATGCCTTTATCACTGCTCGCTTGCTCTCCTCCAGTCTAGCACTAATGGCATGTTAGAGAGTTTACGAAAGCTCCTGCTGTTCTTACAGTAATTTAACTGTTGCTTCTCCCCAACTATCTTATTAGTTTTGCTGAGAGTATGTGTATTTGGTGCTCTTTGATTTTCTTCATCTTTCTCTTCTTTTTTAACTGTTTTGCATATTTCCTACTCTGTTCTTTACAAATCATTCACAATTGTTCTTTCCCCCCCACTATCTGCTCTCACTAAACATATTCCTTCCTCATTACTGTCACTATCTGTTGACAAGAAAAGCCGATTGCGATCCTCTCCAAACCTTTCTTTATCAAACCTTCCTAATTTGATAAGACGTTTCTCCATTTTTGGTTTCAACAAAAACATCCACCAAAACTACATGTTGCAGTCCTTTTTTCTCCGTAATTCTGCACAGTTTCTACTCTAAGATCCCTTTGATTATAAATCACAAGACCTCTGCACTGTCTCGCCTCCCTGAATCTCTTGTAGCATCAAAAGGAAGCTCATTCTCTCTGTAGTTTTCTTGTCATTAAAATTTAATGGAAAGTGTAGACTCCAATGATTGAATATATTAAAGGGAAAAGAGACAATCGCCTCAGAGCAGAACATTTTAATCTAACAGATAAAACAGGTGGTTGCAGATCGGCTGGTGACACTGACATCTCTGTGTCAACAGGTTGGTCTCCACAGATTGACTCCATTATATTATATTATCTGTTTTGATGCTCTATAATAATCACCACAATTTAGTGTAGCAATCCAGTTCTAGAAGTGAAACTTGTCTGTTATAAAGTTATTTAATTTTATTTAATTAATTTACTGTTAATTAATTTATCATGTTTCTTTTTTGAAAATTATGCACTTTAATGTCTCGTTGCACCCTGAAATAAAAGCACAGATGGTACAAGTTAGCAAGAGGAGATGAAAAAGAAGTCATGGAATCAATTTGGAGACCGAAATTTATGTTTTTAATTTTTGACTCCAACTAGCCACCTTTGGCAGATAAACAGCTGAGGAACCTTGTGACATTCTAGAAATTAAATGCTCACCAAAAATGAATTTCCATATCTGTAGCAGAATTTCTCATAAATGTGTGGGACTGATTGGTTGCTTTGCTTTCACGCTTCTGTCCTGTTCATCCCAAACAGCTCAGTGGAGTTATAGTAGTTATAGTAGTTCTGGCATACCTTGGACTTGCTTACTGCGATCACTGTTAAGCCGCCTACTATGCAAGCTGCTAAACTCTCAGAAGTGTGTCCTCTCATCAAGTTGTGGCTTTTGGTCTGCCAGGCCTCTTCCTGTCAATTTGCCCCACTTTCTGAGTACCTTTTGTGATGGCAGAGGAAAGTGTTGTCTCTGACACCTTGACTTTCATTTTAAGTTGTTAATGTCCTTTTCCTTGTCATTTAACAATGCACTACTTTGACTTTGTCATTTTTAAATTTATTTTTCAGTTTTGGGAAACCTTACCCATTTTTAAGCTTTGGCAGTTCACCACTTACTGTGTACCATTTCAAGCTATTATTGAACAGGGGAAAATAAAAAAAATGGAGGGAAAAGTGTAATGGGAAGAATTTAGAATAGATTCATAAGATGCTGACTAAAGGTTCTCCACATCGACATAATAAAGACATGGGCTGCCACTGCTGCCTTCCTTGTATTAATCCACTCCTGAACCAGAACCAACATCTGCTAATATGTATTGGAGAACATTAACATTTGCAATGTGAATATTTAAATTTTTTTATGTAAATTTGAGCTTAAAGTAAATTATTGAATAAGTATAAATGGTCTAAAACAGCCTTTTCATTGCGCGCATGGATCTTTAGTATGACTTCAGTGAAGTTAGCTTTTAAAATAGAAATGTTGCAAAATACCACAAGAATAGGAACTTAAAATATGTTAATCACGTTCTGTACATGCATCATGACTCATGATCAGAGGCAACATTTTCTTTTTTCTTGCTTTTTGAAGAAGTATTTTTACTGTAACAACCTGTTGCAGTGACATTTCATCCATTCAGAGTTTAAATCCTCCCAAAAAGTCTTTTTGCTGTTGTTCTTATGTGGGACAATCAGACGTTTGTTCAGTTTGATTTTAGTTCAAGATTATGTGAGCTTCACAGCTTTGTTCTTCTTTTCTTGCTCCTCTCATTACTTCCTGTGTCAGCATCTGGTCTTGAGTTCTCAGGTTTAGATCAATGGTGAACTTTACTCTTGGTTGCTTTGTTATGCTTCAATTTGTTTGTGCATGTTTATGCACAACATCTAAAATGTTGCATATTCATAGCAAAACGTTTAGTAGAGCTATGATTAAAGTGTAACACAAATAATTTTGCAAAAGAGTTATCTTCTTTTAAATTCAAGACTTTTAGAAAAGTTTCCTGTGAAAGTCTCACATTGATATTGCATTTTTTTAATTGAAGTGTGCAATTTCTAATAGTTGCTGAGCATTTATGTTTAAATTTTTCCCTTCTAGTTTTGTATTTTATTCTTTATTCTGTCATTTGCCGATGTTGCACCAGAATTTTCTCCACTGTGAGAAAACAAAGAATATTTCTATTCTAAATATGGCTAAAGAAAGCTAGATTGGGGAATCTAATGCAGCTCAACCGTTTCGATGTTTATACAAGTTTATCCAGGGTGCCCCCACATACTTAAAATATCTTAGAAAGTCTTAAATTACTGTATATACACCAAGACCATAAAATGTCATACATTAATTAAAAGTAATTTGGCCTTTTAATACGTTCATCACAGGTCTTAATGTTGTATTGAGATGTGTATTTAATGTTGCATACTCTATGTATTTTATTTTCCTCGTGGGACTTTTCTGTCAGGCAAAGGTTTGGGTCACACTCAAACATCTGCATTGCGTTTTTGACTTGAATGTTAAGGCTGCCGCTAACTAGCTACTAATATGCCTTGGAAATATTGGTAATATTAAACGCTAGCTAGCTTTTTTGCATCCGTCATTAAGGAGAATTTCACCACCAGTTGTCTGGCCAAAGTTACCACATGTCTGTGAATATACAGGTCCTAAATCACATTCATAATGGTATTAAAATGTGGTAAATTGAGTTGGTGAAAGCTGTAGAAACCCTGTTATCAGTATTTGGAACTTCTTCTATTTTCCAGAGAAGCATCGTCATATGTAACATGTTCATTGCCGTTAAGCAATTTCATCTAAACACAGACATGAAAACTGATTGCAAAAGCCTTGCAGTATTGCTTTACTGGCCTGTAAGTCTGGCAGCTCTCTGTGTGAAAACAGTTCATGTAATAATAATAAATGCTGATACCTTTTACATGTCTTTACTTGTAGCAGGATTATTTATATTTGGTGATTGATTACTTTAATTTAGTCTTTAGAAGTGTAAATTTCTTCTTTCCATTACTCTAGTCTTTAGCTCCCTTAGTTCCCTATCAAATGGACTCTGGCTTGGCCAAATTGTTTTGGTGATATAAAGAAATAGTTTAAAGCCAGATCCGACTGAGTAGGCCAGTGTCTGTTTTTCATGCAAATCCACCAACACTTCCCCAGTTGCATTTCTTTTCTCTAGTGTTGTTCAGTTGCCCATCTCTAATCCTGTTAGATATCATGTTGGTGAGAGTTTTACGTGAGTTTTAATCTGAGACAAGTAGATGGTGAGAGTTATACGACGTTTGATTTTATTAATAAACCAGACTTTGGGTTTCTTCACTTTTTTCCCTCTGTCTTATTTTTTCCTCAGCTCTGTATATTAATGATTTTGAAAGATGCTGACCAGCTTATGTGCCCACACCTTTCTCGATTCAGTGATCCGTCGCATGTTCTCTCTCTCTGGTTTATTTCTAATCTCTGTCACCCAAACGAGCAGCTCCCGGTGACCAACCAAAGCTGCAACCCTGAAGCCTTTTGAAGTTAGCTCTGATCATCACCACAGCTGCAGAGAGGTGCTGCCATGGCGCCTGTCTGCAACAGGGGAGGAGGACGGGGGGGGTAACTGTTATATGAATGAAAAGGTGCCTTGTATAAAAATGGATTAATAGTGTGCACGGTACGCTGGGTGTGCGCAGTAAGTTAAAAATAGCTCGGGTTCATGAGTTGAACTGGCATCATGTTGGTTTTTAAAAAGTTTCACATTCAGCAGATCCTCTATTTGAGCAATTAGTGCAAAGAAGCGATTCTTCTTTTTTCTTGACTCTCTACCATCAGGGTGAACTGCTGGTCATCTTTAAGTGACAGGTGCTTCTCAGATCTCCCGCTGGACCAGCAGAAGCTCCTTCAGCCGTGCATTTCTGCCGACGTCGTCGCTGTGTCTCGGATCTCGCCGAGCTCGCGCTCTCGAAGCACATCTGTCTGTGGAAATTCCCAGGAGCTCCGCAGGCCGATGGCAGCAGCAAATGTCCAGTTCACTCAGGGTTCACTGTCCGTTTTTGCGAACACGGAAGGTTAAATATTATCCTTAAGTGTTGAATGTCTGGATGTCTTATGCGGCTCCACCTTGTAAAGGATATTTATAGTCCTCTCTGTGAGTTAACTGGAGACACAAATGGCAGCTTGTGATTCTTTGCCACAGGTTCAATTACAGAGTCCTTTAATGTCGCTGCAGAAGCAGCAGACAAAAATCCGCTCTGTTCCCAGCACAAAGACCTTGACCCAGCAGCGGGTGTTCCCAGTCAGACTCATTACTTAAGTATAGGTTTGGTTGCAGCTCCATTTAGACCATTTTTAACCTTGTTACCCATGTGCAGCTGGCTTGGTTTGGCTTCAAAAGAGAGCAATACTATAGGTTTTAATCTGCTGCCACAAAACTAATGATTTCTGCACTCAAAATGACAGACGGCGTTCACACTCAGAAAATAATGCATTTGGAGAGCTTTTGAAATAAATAAAGTCTCTTTGCGATATGAATATTCACACGTAGTACAAGACGGGTTCCATTTTTAGTTGGCAGACAGTTTTTGAATGGAATGCACACTAGATGTCGTTTATTTTCCGATACAGAGTAATACAGATGGTGAAACACAAAGTGAAGTAATAGAATATAATGGATGTAGATAGGAAATCCAGGTGTAATACAGCCCTGTAGCTAAAGTTACATTTTAATGGATACCAACGAAGGACAAAGTGAAACTTGAGGTAAAAAACAGAAAAAAATAAATTTTCTTCAAATTTTCAGATACTTCGTCCAAACAGATCCCCCACAGCAGATATGCCCCTAAAAATAATTTCACCGAGCAAGTTGCGTCTCTCTACAGCGACACAAGTTAGTCCACATTTTAACGAGTTCTTATGTCTACAATCTGGTGGCCATAATTATGCAATTTTACGGCCAGAGCAAATGGTTTTATGTTTGCAAAGAGCAGAACTGTTTGCATCATGTAGATTGTTGTGGGGAGACAAAAATACCATCTTCTGAGAGATGGAGCTAATAATTAAGCAGGAAAGAAAAGAAGAACAAACACTGAGGGTGCAACAAGGCACTTAACAGGGATGGAGATGATTAGAGGGTGGGGTTGTTTGGGAAAGGAGCAGGTGGACTGCTGGAGCACATCACAGTAGAAACCAAAGACCTGTTTTTTTGGGGGGTGGGGGGGTTTCTACCTGCTTTCCGTCTTTCCAGTAGTCGAACATTAAATGCATCAACTTTGTACTGAATACCTTCTTTGATAAAAACCTAGAATACTGAAGGCCAAACAGGTGGGCGGACGGTGGTGTTTGTTTTTAAATGGGCTTCTTGAAGAGACAAATGGATTCCCTCTCTCACACACACGCTCGCACAACATCCTGGGAACCCTTTTCTAAGGGTTAAGGTAAAAGTTTTTCTTTCTAGCTTCTGCTAGCTTCGTTCATCTTTTTGTTTTTAGTTTTATTTCAGCTCAGCAATGTTGTAGTAGCTTTTAGTTTCACATAAACCAAATGAGGGACTGCCAGAATGCTTCTAACATCATCCAGTACTCATGCTCGTATTTAAATTGACTTGATGCTTTAGAGAATCTTTGAATGATGTCTCTGCGGACTAGTTGTGTTCAGAAGATGGAAATGAACTGAAGCTGAAGGGAGAGCGGAAGCCGAAGGGAGAGCGTTTCTGATGGTTTGAAAGAGCCCAGTTCTTCTGATGATGTTTACTAAGGGTATTGCATGGAGTGATTAGAGGAAGTAGTGATTTAAACAAAGTTGAAGTGTTTGTATGAGAAGGTTAGAGGAAGTTTATGGTCCCAACCTATTTTAACGTCCCAATTATTTATCAAAACAGAAAAATAAAGCAGAGCGATCAACATTTAATTAATTTATTTGACTTCTATTTATTCAGGTTGTCTCATTGGGATCCAAGATAAAACAAACAAGAAAAAAAAATACTACGCACACTGTAACAATACACGTAATCTAGAAATTTTGATTTAAATAAACTGATAGAATATTATCCAGAACAAGTTTTGTAAGATTGTTTTAGAAGTACTTTGAATTGAATTTTAAAAAATTCAATCACACTAAGCTTATATCTGGATCTCTTGACCGTTCTCAACTTCAGGCAACAGTTTTCTTTTCAACTTTCAGATTTTTAGATTATATTTGAGCTTCTGGTTCAGCTGACATTTCCAGATCAGCTTTAGACTGACTTGGCCTTAATTTCACAAATCCCCAGATTACTTTAAGAGGCAAGGCTTCTTCCAAAAGATATAATCTTATTTTATGTGTAGATGATAGTGCTGGAGATCAATCCAAGAAAAAAAAAAATCAAAGCATGCCGTACCTTGGTGTTAACAGATCCGCCTCAGTGCCCATCATTGATGTAGCGACTTTTTATTAGCATTTGACCAACTGAGTTCCTGATTACTTTGTTCAATGAGAAAATTGCCTCAGTTTCAGGCTCATCTCCAATTAACATTTTTATGAAGAACTAAAATTTGTTGTGTTTAAAACCTTTGGCTGTTTTTTAACTCAAAGTTTATGCATGTTTTTCAAATTAGGACTGGGCTTTAAATAAAGATGCATAAAACTATTATATTTATTTCTTAAACCTGCCAGTTATAATTTTGACTAATTGTATAAACTTCATAGAGAAAATAAATAAGCTTGTTATTGGTAGTAATTTTGAATCCAACAGAAAGTGAAGGGATGAAAATATTATTCCCATTTATGCTTAAATATTCTGGCCCTAATTGTTTTTATCTGATCTTTATGTCAAAAAAGTGCTGCATGGGACATTCTGTTTCCTGACGCATTTACAGGCCAAAAAGTGAAATATTTTATGTTCGGATTCATGTAATAAGCAGGAAATAAGTCAGATTGTTCTCTGTTTTTCTGTGTCTTTTCTGACTACCTCTGGTCAAAAATGATCAAGGAAAAATTGTCCGAATATTTAATTGCTCTGCTGATTTCTAGTAATCACAATCAAGCTTTTTATTTGCAGTCTGAAAGGAGATTTGTAGTGATGTTATTTGCTGTGTTGTTTGTGTGTGATTTTTGCAGAGCTTCCGGAGAACTGGACGGACACGAGGGAGACCCTGCTGGAGGGCATGGTGTTTCACCTCAAATACCTGGGGGTGACGATGGTGGAGCAGCCCAAAGGCGAGGAGCTGTCTGCAGCGGCCGTCAAAAGGATAGTTGCCACGGTAAAACACCACAAACACACATCCACACACAGCCTGAATCAGCTTAAACACCCAAATCTCCTCTCTATGTAAATAACCTACCAACAGAAAATGAGTTTCTGTCAAGCATTTATAATATTTTCTCCACATCATCACCTCTGCCACTCCAGATGATTATGACCTGACTGGCACCTCAGTGAAATGTGATCACACTGCTTCCCCCGGCCCCCTTCCTCAAACGCATCGTTGACATTTTAGAAGAGGACAGAGTTAGTGTGTACCCTGCTGCTCAGACTGTGGCTCCGGTAGAAACGACTTAATGTTATGGGATCCGACAGCTCGGCGAATAATGAAGTTAGAGGCGGCACAATGGTGGGATTCTTGAGAGACGCTGATGAATGAGGGGGGAACTAAAAGGCTCTGATTTAGTCTAATCTGTTGGTGTCCGCTCTTAAGCGGATTACAGCTAAACTGATATGTTTTCTGACATTTTGATGAATAGCAAGGCTTTGGCAGCGAGATTATAGGCATTATGGAGTTGTTTTACGTAACTGCCTCAGTTAATTTATGGTTTAAATATACATCACCTCCAGTGTTTGTAAATATTTGTGAAAAGCCTTAAGATAAAATAAGCTTTCATTGCAGATCTGTAATCTTGTATTGAAAATGTATATAAAAGTGCAACCTTTAATTTGTGTACACATTTATTTTCTGGACTCTCTTTTATGAACTGGGTGACTCTTATTCTTCCAAATCATTTCATATTTTGGTCATTCCTCTTTGCACATTCTCTGTAGCTCACCAGAGCCCCGGAGCCTTTCTTGTTCTCTCTTCTTCTCAACTCTTTCTCTATTGATTTATAAGTTGAAACACTCCATGATTTCCCTATTTTCAATTTTCTGCCAGAAGCCATGAGATATTTGTTTAAAACGTGCTGCGATCTTTAAGAATTTATTAACTTTAACGAGCTCTGGAAGGTCTTTAAAGGAGAAACAGACTCAGGACCTCTGTCGTACCCAGCAGTGGACAGGAGCTGCTTCCCCCCCCACAAATTAATCCCATGTTGAACAAGTAATACAGACTGAAAGTAAATACATTGAATTACATTTCAGTTTTTGAGATAAAAACTCTAAAGTATTGCAAATAACCAAATGTAAACATGTAAAAAAAAATTAAGTTGGTGAAAAATAAACAAAACATAAGCAACATCTTGATGCCCCTTACCAACTCAGTCCCAAAACAAAACAAAACAAAAATACAAGAGAGCAGAGCTACATGTGAACATTTGTGATTTTGCCATCACTCCCACACAGCTGTTTTGACTGTAGATGGCATCCAAAGGTTGCTATAGCGACTGGGCGATTGTTTACTGTTTTGCTCTTTCCCATTTTGAGGAAAAGCCAAGAGAAATGGACCTCAGCGCGATGTCACCCCAAAATTACAGAATAATAAAGAAAAGTTCCTAGAAGCTCTTCTCATCTTAAAACAGACTTTATTTTACTGAAATTCAACCAAACTTTCATAAGGCTTTGCTTCTGCAACAAAAGATAATTTGTGAAAATGTGAAGGGCGTGGCGTTTACATGCCTGATTTTTCTTTCTGCAGTTGTTGTTTGGTCTCGCGTATATATCTGAAAGCCTAATGAAAGGCTTGATGAAACATGGCAGTTTCAGTACCCCTCTGTCATCTCACTGGCGACTTTTCATTGTCTGATTACATCACCAATTAGCTCCGCAGGTTGTAATTTAGAAATGCAGATTTATTCCTTTCCTCTCACGCTCCCTCCTCTATTGTCTCCTCTGTGACCTCCGCCCTTTCCTTCTCTCCCTGCTCTCTCGTTTCCAGGCCAAAGCCAGCGGGAAAAAGCTCCAGAAAGTCACGCTATCGGTCTCGCCTCGTGGAATCATCCTTTACGACAGTGCCTCAAACCAGCTGATAGAAAATATCTCCATATACAGGTCAGTCACCTTGCCAAAATGAGCTCGACCCGATCACGCTGAACTAAAGCAAGGTTCTTGCTCCTGCCTTCCTCTCATTTATCACCCTGTGGATGTGTGGTATATCTGTGCGAGGGAGAGGAAGACGAGTCGCCCTCTCAGCTGTTTTTCTCATCAATCTTGACTCCTTTGGGAACGCCGCAGCTGTTATAAGTCTGAGCTTTCACCCCAGGTGTAGCAGGGTGACACATCTGTCTTCTCTCATTAAAAGCTCACCTGCCACAGCCTGCAAGCTTAGTTCATGACCTGATGCGCCCAGCATGACTCACCTTTCACTTAATTCACTTATATTGGTCTGCACATCAAGCAGAGATGGGACTTTTCCATGAACGTTCCACAGACGGCTTACGGTCTTCTGAAGTTGTTTTCCGATTATTACATTTCTGTTCTTTCTCAGCCACACTTTCTGAATGTTCAAGTCTAAGGTTATTTCACTGACGTGCATTCATTTGCTATTTTCTGTTGCACAAAGTTTATTGAAAGAGGGAAAAAGTTAAATTAGAAAGAAGTCAAAGTAAAGGTCAGCTGCGACCTGACAGTGAGAGGAAGTCCGAAATACTGCGAAAACAAAAAGGCTTCTTTTGTGAAACTGAAAAATGCATAATGTAACCCCCAGGCATATTAACTTAGCATATTAATTTACTGTGGCGCAAGTTGCATTACATCTGAGCATAAATTAACATAATTGCCTCAGTGGCGATCGATTTCTTTCTGCTTTTCTGTCTTACTTGCACAAAACTGTCCTTTACTTATTTTAAGATGGACGAAGAAATAATTTGGTGAGAAGAAAGGGGCAATGTTTTGGCTCTTACTGATTAGCTGTATTGCAAACTCAAAAATCCAATAATATTTTTGACAGTGAACACGTCTCACCTAACCCTACTTAGTTGCATCAACTTCCACTTTTTGTTTCTTGGTGAAAACTCACATCTATTTGTTTTCATGTTTTCAAAAAAAAGAGAAAATCTCTGAGGAAGCACAGATGTGAGTAGCTGCAGAAACCTGGGCGGTATTTTCCAGAACATGTTCAGACATTTTTTTTTCAGGTCATTCAGGCTGTGAGAGCAAGAGAAACCGACTGCAGCAAAGTTGCTCTGTCTTATGCTTTTGTGGAACATGCTTAGACGAATCTTTTCGGTATGGATCCTCTTTGAAAACACACAAACCTCGCTGTATTAAGCAGTAATTGCTGGTATAAGATCCTGAAGTGCTTTCTAAAACCCACTGACCACAAATCGGATCAGTTCCACTCACGAAGCCCCTGCTGTTTAAACCTCTCGGTGTGCAAATCTCTATATTCATTATTCCATCTCCATTGGCAGCTAACAGCTTCAGCGTCTCTTATTGTTTCCAGAGTGCCACGTTTTCCCATGTTGTTTTTGTCACTTTGTTTTTGCTCAGGAACGCTGCCCCCTTTTTTAATCACAATTCCAGGCAGATTGTTTCAGGTTGAGTCCAGCAGTGACTTTGTGATGGTGCAGGACCCTAAAGCAGCAGCTGCTCTGAGTGGAATGCAGCTTTGTTCCTCACACATCTGCTAAGATAAAAAAAAAAAAGCAAAATGTTCCCTTGACTTCTGGTTTCCCTAATGGCGTCCCACCCACATTTGCAGTAAATCTCGGTTACTCAAACCCCACCTCAGATAACATGACACAGGATGATTGGACGGTGAAGATGAGAGAGGACAGATGGGAGAAATTCATTATAGTCATTGTTGTTTTTGCCTGTCCCTCCCTGCTCATGGCTTCCATATTAGAATAATGACGTGATGCTGAAGTGATGGAGAAAAGCTATTCGTAGGTCATTATGGTTTGATTTAAAGGCTTCCTCTGCACCTGAGACTGACAAGCAGGACTCATCACCGCCACGCAACACAGGACCGGCACATCGGGATGCCACTTCTACTTCCCTTTCACTTCTAAGTGCGAGAGACCGCAAAAAGCAACGTCCCATCCAAAATCTGTGACCTCATAGATATCGCAGGCACAGAAAATGATCCTACTTTCTCTGTGATTGCGTTAAAGTGCTTGCATATGTTTTTGTTTCAGAATATCATATTGCACTGCGGACAAGATGCACGATAAGGTGTTTGCCTACATCGCCCAGAGCCAGCACAATGAGACTCTCGAGTGTCACGCCTTCCTCTGCTCCAAGAGAAAAATGGTGAGTAATAATAAGACCCTGTCCGCACAGGAATGATTTTAACCGTTTAAGCTCCGTGTTCACTTAGAGGACCCAAAACTGAAAGTAGGACTTTTTTTTTTACTGAGCAACAGTTTTGTGCTTTTCACCCCCAGATAAGGCACGTGTGGCGTTTTCTCTGGTTCACACATGGCTTAACTCGACGCACGCATGTCATGTCCTGATACGTCTGTGCAGAGAGGTTCTTGAAGGACTGTTTCCAACCGCAGTATACACTGTGTAATAGCTTTCTTTTCAATGCCCACTTGCACATTTTTCTATCACAGTTTTTCCTTCCAATCAACTTTCCATGAAAATGTTTGGGTACAGCACTTTGTCTACTGCCAGCTTCTTTGTCGGTAACATTGTGGGGTTTACACTCCTTGTGGGTGGCGTCACCAGTGTAGGTGAAGTAACACCTCTATGTGAAAAGTACATTTTTACTGTTCTTATGAAATATTCAAACCTCTTTCAACACCAAATGCCACAATTATCAAAAATTAACTCTTGAAATTCATCACTTTGTGTAATGAAGGAGAGTAATGTGAGTCTTAGTTTAGTGAAATGGATTTACTTTTCAGTGTTGATCTGATGTATTGAGATGCAGCCTGTGTTGTGCAGGTTCAGAAAATCTCCTTTCATAAAGCCATAGCATGATGAGTTTTCTTACCATGAAGACTGAAACAATTTCCCTGGAAGTCAACAAACTACCCTCAGTCCGAGTGACCTCTCTGAAATGTTAATGTGTTGTCCAGAGCGACAGGAAATGATGTGGACAGAGCCGTAAACATGGAGGAGAGGTAATTTTAGCTGCACTACTAACATGGAAAACATTCAGAAAACCCATTCACTGCTGCAATACTTTGACTTTTATCCATGCAGACCAATGCATGTGAAGTTAGAAGAAGGAAACCAAAGAGGTTGTGATTCTTCTCTTGGCATTCTCGCATCCCTGGAGGTTTTCTGAATGACGGAGCCACTCCCTCTTCTTCCTTCCTCCCACTAATTTAGTTGTGGCCAAAAGGCCGCGTATCCTCCCAGTTGCACAAACAACTGGTCATGTAATCCACTGGTTTCTCTTCCCTCTCCTCAAGTACCTTAAGACGAAACCTGTGTTTGCGGTCGCTTCCTGTTTGTGTCAGAACGACGGCTCTTGCCTTCCCTTCCGCTGACATGCGTGACGGTATTTTTCATCCCCGACTGACATCTGTCTCTCCTAACAGGCCCAGGCCGTAACCCTGACGGTGGCTCAGGCTTTCAGAGTGGCATTCGAGTTTTGGCAAGCTTCCAAAGAAGGTACGCATGGTCTCCCCTTCTCCCCGCCCCACGATTTCCCTCTGACAGATGAGTGGAAACTCTCCATACAGCCTACTCATCCCTCATCTTTCTTCTTTATCCTGAGGTTGCCATGTCAACACAGAAAAATACATTTTCCCACTTCTCCTTGATTATGTTCTCTGCACCTTATGAAATACTGACAAACCAGCCGTGCCAAATAAGTGCACATAGAGAGCTGTTTGACTTTAATGATGGCTAACTGTAACAATCACCTCTAAGAATCTTCTAGGCCCGTTTGAGCTGAATCAGTGTTTTTAAAAATTAAAAACTACTAACTCAGAATCTAGGGATGCAAATTCAGCTTTATAAGTTACAGACAACAAAAGATCCAAAAGAGGATCTGAAATAATTTTGTATTTTAGTCAGCATTTGTGGTTTATTTCCTTTTTCTGTTGATCAAAGTAAAACCATCTACATTATTTTGATTGTTTGTATGCATAAGCTGTAGAGAATACACTATTTCACAATCCTAAAGTTTTATCTATTCATAATGAATATGAGTTGATCTTTAACATACACTGTCATTTATAAAACAAAACAAGAACAAAAAGAAAACAAAAAATATCCCATTTTTCTCTGTTTTGCAGCATTGCATCAGATTTTCTTTGCAGGTTTTCATGTATTCATAGCTGTCTTAAGAACCCCACCAAAGCTTTTGACTGAGGTTGAGGTCTGGTTTTTGACTGATTACAAAAACCAGACCTTTTTTTCAGCTATTCTGTTCTAGATTTGGTATTTTGTTGATGGCCTAGTTTGGGTTAAGCGTCTACATTTGACTGTAGAACCCAACCCGAACTTTACCCATCTATTTTCCCCTGAATGTTCACCAGTTATTGAACCAGTTTTTCTAAGAGGAGCCAAAAGGTCACTGTGGTCAAGATGAGCTTTTACATGTTCCAGAAGTCTTGTTGTTGATCCAGAGCCAACTTTTGTAAACCCCAAGTTGTGCTGCCATATTTTTGTTCTCCTTTCTGCCTTTCCAAACGAGCCAAACGGTTGTTTTCTACTTGTGCCATTGTTATTTTGTTTAATATCCTAACTGGGGCTTGCTGGGTCTCTAGAGAGATTTGGATTCTTTGAAACATTTACTGGTGATGTTCACATCTGAACATCAAAACCCAACAAATCTGGACATTTCAGTCTTGGAAGTTGTAAGGTTTTAGTGAGCGCAGGCTGTAAAGGAATTAAGTGTTGCCTGAGGCAGATGTGTGGGAAGGTGGATTTTCTCTTCACTGCATCCTTAAACACACATTGCTTTCTTTCCCTTATTATACATTTGTGTGTGTGTTTTATCTCAGTCTAGCTGGTACTTTGATATTTCTGAGCATTTTTAATATTCCACTTAACATACCTAACTGTGTGTGTGTCTTTGAAGACAACAGACAGTCGGAGCAGCTGTGAGAGCAGGGCGGCCAACACAAGCAGTAGTTTATTTATTTTCTATTTTTTAAAGCTCAGTAGAGCATGTGTGTAATTTACTGCATGTTTGACTCCTCTATAAATGAGCATATCTTACCACATAATATTAGTCCCTGCATCCCCAGTCCTCCTCTCACCACCACCTTGCTCGTTTTTTCATGTGCGTTGCCTTGTTGGTGGTTTTTTGAATTCATTGATTATCCATTTGCTGCCTGCGTTGTTTTGCACCTGCGGCTTCATGGTAGAATCGTTCTCGTCTCTCCCGTCAGTCCTCATCCCGGTGCTCGCTGCGAGGACTGATAAAGGATGGGGGAGCAACTGGGTAGGACGTGGGGGCAATAAAGCATGAAAGGGTGGCGCTCAGAGGGCTGCTGAGAGAAAGGAAAATGATTGTGCGCTTGTGTCAGCTGAAGCTCAGCCCCATGACACGTTCAGTGTCGGCGCCGTGGATCCCGTCTCACACCGAGGCTGATTTATGCAGTCCTTTAGAGACGCATGTCTGCACCAGACGAAAGGCAGCCATTCTACCAGCTTTTCCTTCTGTCTCCTAAGGAAGGCATCTATTTTTATTTTTTTGTTTTGTTTTGTTTTGTTTTGTTTACACCAAGGCCAAGGTTTCCTCGCCTCACACCTCTTCAGGCCTTTTATTTTCCTCGCTTTCAGTTAAATACTTAAAATTGAATGCCACCTTTTTAGTGTTTCACTCGAGCTCCCTTCCTCTGCTCACGTTATCCTTCTCCTCATCCTTGAAACTTCAGAAGAGGCAAAGTATTTTTTCCTTTTTTTTTGCTTCTCTAAACAGATTTCCTTTAAAAACTGAGTCCCAATGCAATCTTCTGAGTCTGGACCCCTCAGGATTAAGGCAGGCAGGAAGATGAGATCCACCGTCTGGTTTTCTTGTTTTTTTGGAAGAGCTCTTCTTGCACCACCCACTGTGGTTCTCCTCAGTACAACACACATGCCTGACCCACATTCCTCCGTATATTACATCTCTCATCTCTGTCCTTAAAGCTGCTCTCATAGAATATTCACTGTAAACACTACAGCAGGGAAGCATGTTTACATCGGCTTCATGTTTAGGAGGAGCCGGCTAGGAGTGAGCTTCAAGGCGCCTGGGGAAACTTTCATTGCTCTCTCTTTGCTAAGCTACCAGGACTCTTGGGAGATTGGATTTTTTTTTCTAAATAAATGATGGGTGGTGATGAAATAAGAAAAATATTTGCCTGCTGTAGCACTGCAGGACCATTACTTAGAGTAGGCCAGCCCTTTAGGGTAGGGCTGTAATAACAAAAACCCTTGCACACACTGAAATAAAAAAGAAACACCATTGTTGGTGAAGAGATGCTATTTGACATTAAAATCTTTGCAGAACTTTTTAATTTTAAACAATGCTATAAAATTATAAGACAGCTTGTGACAACTTTAATTTATCAAATTTTGGCATTCATCTTGCCATGTATGGTGGAACATTGAAAACGGTCCCTAACAAAAGGATGTGAACCTGATTTTTTTTGAGGGGTAACATCAGTTCTGTCACATAGATGAAACCATCAAAGACGTACAATTAAATACTGTTACAAAGCCTAGATGAAGTTGTGTTGCTTTCGATTAATTTATTGTTTAACAGTGAGCATAAATTGGGATTACGGTTGTGGATTTACAGTTTTCAGCATCATCAGTTATGTCAGGATCAACTGAGCGCTTGGTAGTTCAGTCCTTTTTTATTTCCTCTCTGATTTGTGAAGCTGTCAGCCACATCGATCAGAAACTAGGCCGTGCTGTCAGTTTCATTTTCAGTTTTGGGCTTCCAGGACGCTGACGTGGATGAATCTTAATCAGTGCAGAGATATTGTGCACGCAGCGTAACATGAGTAACATTGTTATTGCTGCAGTACCTGAGCTGGCTTCAGTCGTATGGCAGTGGCGCACATACGTAGTAAACATGGCGTGTACATTTTTTTCACATGTGCAGAAAAAAATTGGTCTCAGCTCGGCTGAGTGACGATCCTGCTGTCACACCTTGTGAAATGTGTAGTAAAACTAAGCAGAAGCATTGTTTTTTATTTTTTTTAAGGTTTTATGTTGTTGAAATGAAAATCAGACATGCAATTGCATGCATAAAACATAAAAGTATTTTAGAATAGACAGTCTAAAAAGTTAGTTTCACCTTTCGCTCCTGAAACGTGAGAGAGCTGGCGTCATGCTGTTTGACCTTTTAGATTTCCTCACCAGAATGTCAGAGAACAATGCACAATCTGTCATGGAGTCGACATTGTGAAGTGTTGTGCAAATGCATTGTCCAGCTTTGTCCTATGAATAGACCTTTGTCCCCTGAGGGAGAAGTCTCGACCTTTGCTGAGTTATTGGTGCCACTCAGACCAGCCGTTCTGTGAAAGGCTGATAAATACAGGCCCAGAAATTGCTCTGCAAGGTGAGGCGCTTGCCGTAGTGCTGCGCTGCAGGAAGTCTACAGCCGGCCGCTGTTGCTCGTGTTGTGTGACTTGCACTTTATTGAAAACTGTCTCAACAGGATGCCGCGGGTAGAGCTCTCTATCCGTCTCACCCAGATGTGCTGGTGCTGTGTTTACGCACAAGAGGCCTCCAGAGGTGCAGACGGTGCCTACTGTAGGGTCAATCCAGCAGATGTTTTAGGAGCCACTTTAACTTCTTCTGTTTACTCTCTTACAGTGCTTTGCTGTATTCATATTAGGGATACAATTAATTGCTCGACTTGCGATTAATTGACGATTACTGACTTATTAGATTCCTTGCATTACTACCTCAGGGTATTATTGTGATTTCATGCGATGCACCAATGCAAACTAGTGAATAGCTATGAAGCAGAGGGATAATGATGCATGGTTTTAGAAATAGAATCCAGCAAAGTTTGACCTGTTTGTCAAAAATGTTACTTTTATTTCTTTTTCAGCTGCTACAAAATTTACAGTGCACTGCAGAAAGGGGAAAAAAAGAAAAAAGAGTTGGTCACACCTTCTTGACCTTCACTGACTTGTTGTTCTATGCGCTGACTTGTCATCCACAGACAAAGAGAAGCGAGCAAAGTCGGGTTCAGATGGCGAAGGAGCCAGCAACTCTCAGTCGGACAGCTCGGCCAGCCTGGGCAGCCTGAAGGGAGGAGGTGAGTCCTGTCGCCCGTCATCACGTCTTTCTCACCCTTCGTTGTCACAGCAATTATATCCTCGGGGGAGGAGAGGAAGAGCGTTCGGCCACTTGTTAAAAGGTTGGCCTACATCGGAGCTGCAGGTTGGCTAGATTCTCGCAGTGACACGCCATTATTCTGAACAGGAAGTGACAGCTTAAGGTGATTGCGTTTGATGATAACCGACTCTTTAATTTAGAAGCATTCGGCCGCGTTGTGATATGCTGAAATAAATCCCGCCTCGGTAATCCCTGTGACAATCTGCGATAACAGCTATTATCATACAGCGGAGCCTAGTTAGTTTAAAAGCATGAATAAGACTGTGTTTGATTCGAATTAGTAAGATGATACGGCCATTAACGTGTCGACATCTACTCATCCAGATAAAGTCCTGCTCACAGAGAGCCTTTCTTTTTCTGATACCGGAACAATATACTACGTTATTCATTGTTTTCTTGCTGATCTTTTTAAAAGCCTGAATTTTGTGAAAATCTGAAAACATCCACTCTGTAGCGAGCTTCATCCTCTGCTCAGCCAGCTGGGCTCAGGCCAGCCAGGGATCTCTTCCCTAAATCCATCCTGACACTACATATGGCCTTGAATGTGAAACGTTTCATGACACGTGGGTTTTTTTTGGGATAATCCTCAGAGAAGCAAGTCTTGGACTGTATTTTTTTCTGTTACAAAAGCAGGGGCTCTGTGTCAACACGTTTGGACTTGTTAGGTCATTCGGCTGCTAGAGGAAAGGAATTTCCTCAAGGCAAATTGGCAAAATTGTACAGTGGGAGGAAGCTTTAGAGTACTTCTGGGAAAGAGACAGAACAATCCTCTGAAATAGAAGTTGGAGAAAGATCTTTTTTTTCAATAAGAAGGTTACATTTGTGTACCCTTCACTGTGATCAAATAGCATGTCACGGCTCAGCACCGTTGCAGAAAGGTGAGTCAGCTTTATTGATGTGACATGATACTTTCAACTCTCTTGGAACCGCGTCTCTTGCTGCGGCTCTAAATTATAGCTCATCCTGATCGCCGGGGGATTTCTCCTGCTGCTGTATCATCTTCCTTACCAAAGGTCTAACTCTACAAAAGGTTGAATGTCAAACTACAACTAACACTCTTGAGTAAAAGGATTTTTTTTCTTTTGATTTAATGTTTTGTATGGAAATTCACATATAAGGTTAGTTTCCACAGATCCCAAAGAAACATCCTCAAATATTCTGAGAATATGACTGTTATCTGCTTCATTTTCACCGACAGATTCCCAAAAAGTGTCTTTGGTAGACACTTATTGAGACCAATCAGTCCAATCCATGTAAAATCCAGCAACAAAGCCAAACCGGGTGGATTGTTTTTTTTTTGTCTTTTCATCAACCCTAAAAACAAATACTGAAATAAAAAAAGTCTTATTCTTACCAAAGAACTGCTGCAACACATGACATACAGCACAACAAAAAAATACATGTACACAGAACTTGAATTTGCAACTTAAAACATTCTGACAGGGCAAAATGCTGTAAAGTTAAACACGTCTGAGTTGTCATGAGATCTTGCAGCGGCAGGTGTCTCTGTATTGTGGATCACTCTGCTAGAGATTGCCTCTCATATTGGATTTGGATGGTGCGGATATTAAAAAACACACACACACACACACACACACACTCACACACACTGACCCATGCATTAGCATTGGACCGAGATTAGCGTTGATGCACATTAATCACCATGTGTGTCATTACAAACCAATCCTGTTGCAGACCAGATGCATCGTGGGTGTTGGGTATGAAAGTCAGGAGGTTGCGCTCCGCTGCCAGCAGATCGTTGATTAATAAGTTCCACTTCTACTTTAAATGCAATAGCACGCACTCAAATGGAGTGAACTCTTCCTGTGCTTCACAGATGCAGCCACAGGGACTCTCCTGGAGTTCGCGGAGGAAGCCAAGGCGGCGCAGGCCCACTCAGGAACAAAGCCGGCCGCGTCGGATCCCTTCACGGTGCATAATCACGCGGCGGAGAACAACAACACCGTTTGGGTACGACGAGAGTGGTGTTGTTGGCCAACAAGTCTCACCTGCTGGGGTTTGATAAGAGAAGAATGCCTCATTGAAATATGGATTAATTGCTACCAAGCGATGTACTTTTACTTGCTGTGGTCAGAGTGGGCACCGTAGTTGTGCTGCAGCCGCATTGAGGTGGACAATAGCCTATTGAGCAGAAGCAGTCTTATCTAATGCACACATGGCAGAGGAGGGTGTGGGTCTTTTGATAACAGGAAAAGAAGGCGTGTTTTACATGCATGCATATTTTCACGGGAAAATCTCTGTGTTGTGTCTGACAGGAGCTGGAGGACGGTCTGGACGAGGCGTTTTCAAGGTGGGTGCAGCTGTGAAGTTTGGAGGGTTTCCTGAAATGAAACGGGCACAATGACTTCCAAGTCTTCAGTTCGGGCCTGATCGAATAATAAAATGCAGCCACTCCCTTAGTTCGGTTACCCTCCAGCAGACAGGAGAGGCAGGAAGAGGCTCTGAAGTAGTTGACATTGGACCTGAGTCATGCTGCGTACGTAGGCTCTGGTTGAAGCCCACACGGTGATTTTATATTAAATCCACAAATCGTTCTGTTCTGAGAGACACTATTTGGTACTTTTAATTTCAATCAAAGAAGAACTAGAAAATTATTATTATTATTATAAAGTATTATTCTGGTCGAAAATCAGAATGTAAAAATATTTAGAAGATGAGTTTGTCCTGAATGAGCTCTCTGATATAAGTTGATCTGCTGCCAGGTTGGGTTTTATTTCCTTTTAATATTAGTGCATTTTACTTCGTCTTGGCCTGCTAAAGAGAATTGGACCCTGAGTATTTTTAATCAGACTCTGACAGGCCATTTCAGACCCGTTATCAGATGATTATTTGTCTGCACACACTGTAATTACGCGTTGACTCCCTTAGTCTCCAGCTCTTTGATTAATGAGGATTCTCACAGTGCAGGCAGTGATGGGGCGGCACGTCGGGCCGGCCTGCTGGATGCTGATTGTGTTTGTTGCAGTTGAACTTTAGATGGAGATAAAGGATTAAAGCCAGGATGTGGAGTATTTGATGTCTCTCTGAACTCAGTAGAGATTATTCTGGAGGCAGTATTTTGCATCAAATTCAGAGTCCAACCGTGTTACATTCTGAATCTTTGCTGCCATCTGCTGGTTGATTATGTCCATTATACCCTAACTTTTAAAAAATAAATTAAGTGTCTCATAAGCCCTGAACTTTGTCACAGTGTGTCAAAATTGTTCCTGATTTTAAATGACAGACCAACACTAAAGAGGACATAGCTGTCCCTCATTTTTTAGGATTACAAATCCTTGGCAAAACCATCTTTTCCTCTTTCTACCAACTTTGCACATATAAAACTGTCTCTTATTTTCATTCTTCTTTACAAATTAGCTGAAGCCCTCAAAGTGCCTGTACAGCAATTTGCAAGCTTTCTCACAAAAGTCCCATTAGCATTTATGTCTGGACGTTTACTTGGATCATTCTAACACAGATGTTTTGCTCCAAACCGCTCTGCTGCGGATCTGGTTGTACTTCTAGGGACATTGTCCTGCTGGAAGGTGAACCTACAAACCCCGTCTTATGTCAGGAACAGGTTTTCCTTCTCTTCTCTTTGTGTTGGTCTGTCACATAAAATCTAAATAAAAACTGAAGTTTGAGGTTGTAATGTAACAACATAGGGAAAAGTTAAACCAGTCTAAATCTTTATAAACCTCTGGTCTTATTTAAATTTGTACCAATAAAATCAACCTACATAGGAAGAAATGAACCATTTCTAACATAATGACGAAGTGGTTCGGAGGAGCTGTAAGCTGAATTGTTCCCTGACTTGTGATGTTTCCTTTGCACCCCTCAGCCGCAGTCTGGATAGCTTTGAATCCTACTCAGGTAATGATTGTCATGAATCATTTCCTCCTCATCAACCCACCATTCCAGCCTGCTCATCTGTGTCCAGCCAGAACATGTTCAGCGTGTAGCTTTGTGTTACTTTTGAAATAGCTTTACACCTTTAACATAGTCGACTCAAACGTAAGGAACGTTCAGCCACCGTGTCCACGTCTTCATCACCAATGTACGACTGTGTTTTTCTGCATCACATCCATCACTTTTGCACCTTTTGACACAGACTGTGTGTTCACACGTAGCGCTGCTAACAGAGCAGATTGTGGTACAGTATGATAAAATTAACTGCTGTAATTGGTTTGTTTAAAAAATGATTTTCACCTCTTGCTATCATAAACAGAATGGCCATGTTATAGTCATAATATAGTGCAAAAGTCTTCAGTCATTCATTCTTTCTTTATATTTTGCTTCCAAGCAGTGAGACTTTCTTGTAATCTATTAATTGCTTTTTATATCAGTAGTTCTCCAGCCTGTTTGAAAGTGTTTTTGGGCTTGTTAATTGTTGTAGGTGCTGTATTGTGCTGTTTTTTTTATCCTTTGTTGGAACCATAGAGACACTATTACACTGAAAATGAAAGTATGTCGTAGCTTTTTCTCTGTTTTGACAAGAAACCTTTTTTTGGCATTGATACTTTGCTGTGTTGGATTTTTTTGTTGATTAAAATTTAAGTTCAAGTCCATAACAGCACCAATGTTTTTGGCTCTCTGCAGTTTTAACCCTTCCTGAGACTAGCAGAATATTGGTTTTTAATTTAAGTAAAAATAATGACTTCTGTCTTTTGTAGACAAGCTAAAAACAATTCTTGTGGCTCCATGCTTTGACTAGAGTTACGCAGTAACGGCAAGGGATTGTGGTCATGTAGTAAAACACAGATATACAGTTGTGTGTCATCAGCATACAGATGGTATGAGATGTTCAGAGTTCCCACTCAGTCTGAGACGACTTCACAAGCATTAAAAACAATGTGAAGTCGAGTATGGAAAAAAAATGTATGTCTTAGAAACTAAAGGTTTGATACACTTTCATTTGAAAGTAAATAATTAAAAGGGGCTGTTAAACACCGTTTTGGCATTTAGAGACATTATACTGAACTTTTGATCATCTAAGATAGTTTAGATACCCTTTACCATACATCATAAGCCAACCTCTACTTCACATTTTGTGTTAGTGGAACATACAGATAAGAAAACCTAAAATTGTGTTGAACAACCCTGCAAATTTAACACAAGGTCTAATAATTAAAGTCGAATATAAGCGGGATGAGATTGGAGCCCTGAGGAACTCCAGCAATAAGCGATCTGTTTGGTTGAATGTATATTTGCCAAATGTATGTCCCATAAATGACCTGTAACATTTGAATAAGTTTACCACAATATTGAATAGTCGCACAGACTGTCCTAAGTCTAATCAACGTTATGATCAACATCAAATGCAGCACAGCTCAGGAAGCATCAAGACACACAGGCTTGTGATGCGTCACTGTTGAGACTTGTATTATTATATAGTTTCACATGTGCCTTCTCTGAAGATTACAAGAACAGCTGCAGTTCATTGGAAGTCAAATATAATGAGACTAATGATTAGAAATATTTGTACTGTGTTTTTTTTTTTTATCCACACGTGAAGTAAACATTGTATCTTTTGTCGTGCAGAGGTCTAAGTTAAGTTTAAAATGTCTCATCTTCTTTTGCTTTTTGCAGACTCGCTGAGTCTCGCACTAACCCCCAGGTCCTGGACATTGGGGTAAACCCTCAGGACTTGAACAATGAAGAGTGCCTCACCACAGGCAAATGGGACCAAGAAGAGACTGACTCAGCTGCACAAAAAGACACGCTTGAGTTCTAACGTGAAGCCTCTGCCAAGAAGAAGGGAAAACCAGGGGGGGGGGAAGGAAGACAAAATGCTGGTAGAATGGATACAGATGCCGGTGAACTCGGCAAGTTTTCCCAGCTTCTCCCTGCTGCCACGTTTCCGAACCGTCTGTGGATCTCTGATGGCTCTGAATCCACCTGAGCAGAGAAGGACAACACGAGCTGACTGCTCACACAACAGGCCAAAGCAATACAACCCAGTTCACCCCTTTACTTTTCAATGTTCAGCTCCATGTTTTGTTACAGTCAGTCTGTTATTATGTTTTGTGTTTACCTATCACTCCTATGTATCTGCACATAGGACACAGAAAGCGACTGAGAGCTACCGAGAGGTTGGCTGTTGTTTTCCTTAGCAGATCAGATGCTAACTCGCCAGATCTGTACCGTGTTCAGCAGGACGTTACTACCTATATGCGTGTCACAACTCCAGTGGGCACAAAAGCTTTAAAAAAAAAAAAAAAAGTGTCAAAACAAAGTGACAATCCTATTTTTTTCTACTGCAAAAACTATTTTTGCACTCAGCTTTCATTCATCTTTAAAAGCACAGAATTCGCATAAGAGGATTTTAACGTCAAAACACCTTATTTGCTTTCACACTAATTGCTTTTCCTCCTCAACTTGAAAAGCTGTTTAACAACTCTGACTCCCTGAGCTAAATTTGTGTGACAGATACGTTGATACTGTTGTGTGTAACACAGTTTTATTATAAGCAGTTGCCAATACATAATTCCCACTCAGGCTCAAGGAAAAAAGAAGAAAGAAACTGGCAATCAGTTACTTTTACTGCAAATATCCCATTTGTTCATTTGAACTCTTAGATTCAGACTTGTTAAACAGATCATTAAGAGGATGAAGAGCATTTATTGGCACTCGGGCGCCATTTGTCAAAATATGTTACAGTGACATTCAGTTTACCATTTAAAATTTTTTTCCCCCACAGGGACTGTTCCCAGTGTTATTTTTGGTGTTTGTTTTTTGCATTAATTTAAATTACATAAATTTTAATAAAAATCTAATTATCTTTTTTTGTGTGTGATAATTTTCTTTCTCTTGTTTTAGTTGAAACAATTCATTTAAAAACATTTGCCTCCAACATGCATGTATAATCTCTATTCATCAGTAATAAACTTTAGTATTTATTATTGGTTAAATATACTCAATAAACCTGCTAAAATATATGGCAAAGGAAGAAGAAGCAGTTGCTCTGCTCACCTGCAAATCACAATGTGTGGAGGAAAACTTAAACCATACATTACGCTAAACACATCACTACGATCAGATGATGGCGTCATGCTGTCCTGAAGTTGCACTTTAATATTTCAGTCAGGTTGAGGTCTGGATTTTGATTGGACAGTTGCAAAATACTAATCCTTTTCTTTTTCAGTCATTAATTTTTAGCAGTGTTGCTTTGTTGGAGGCCTATTGATGATCCAGCCTTCAGTTGACGAATGACCTCAGTTTTATTTTATGGTTGGGCTGACAACTGCAGAACATCAGCACTCCATGTCTATGATCCGCAGTTTGAGATCTTTATGTTGATTCAGTGGTTAGCTTTCACAAGGTATGATACTTGGTAAGCATGCTGCAGGTCATTCTGCCATGTTGTTACAAAATATAGTTGTTCAATCATTCCTAAATGTATTTCATGAACTGTCGCATTTACTCACTGAGGCCTGCTCATGATTAGTCATTGTATCATTTCTGTAAGTATGTCATGCTTTGACTTTGAGATGGGTTTACAGGGATGTTCACTCTTGGGACCATTATTAACTGTTTATAATCCATGTACATCAACTATAAAATTATGGACTTAGATGATTAGGAAAAGCTTTATTATCCTTCCCAGATTTTTAAATCAATACAGTTGGAACAAAGGCAATTACTGATGAAGCCTATGTCCACCAGAACAACAAACTGCCAAAAATATACCACATTATAGAGGAGTTCACACTCATGAGTTATTTAATTAAGAGTATTTGATAGCAGTTAGTTTGACTTTAACAAATTGATGAACAGTCAATATTCACAGGGATTAACCCCACCTAAAAACACAAACAAAAAAGCAAACTATTCTATTCTGTCCCCTGCTTGTTCTAATAGGTTTTTGCCTTCATTATAAAATAATTAAAAGTTTTATTTAGGACACTATTTCTTAGAGCTCTGCTTTTTAAAATCACTGTATGAATTGTACAATTTCCTGTGTGTTTTTCATATTTCTGCTTTAAATCCTCTGCCTAAACTATTGGACAGCATTTAAATAAGTTTTTTTTACAACATGGAATCAGGAGAGATGTTTAACCTGAGGAACCTATATGGGGTCAAAGGTCTGCAGGTTTGTAGTCTGTAAGGTCTTTTTATGGATAGTTATTCATTTTCATTGTATGTTTAGTCATGATTGTAGTCTTATTATGACCTATTAGGTTACTGCTTCGTCATATGTATCTCTTTAATTCTCGTTTAATTACTCATATTATACCTCCTTTTATTCTTACTATAATTTTATTTATATAGTACATATTAACCAACAAGGCACTAGGTGTCATCCTTAGCACATAAATACCCTTATACACTAACCTACCTATTCACAGTTCTATGAAATTTTCATAAAAATATTCAAAATAGTCATATTATAAATAATGAGTAAACAATAACAGCTCAGATTATATCTCATAGATTTTTTTTTAAAAAAATTCACTTTCTGTAACTTAATGTTATACGCGTGGAAATAAACCAAGGTGATGCAATTTTGCATCTGTGGGTGCCATGCATTGCGTCATCCTCACATGACTTGAACTAAGACTTGAACCACCCCGCCTTAACTCTCATTTTATGCTTTTTATTTTTCCGGAAAGGGAGGTACACGGAAGTATAACCCGGCCTGGAGTAGTTGTGGCGAGCATGAGAAGCGGAGGCATGGGCTGGTGTCAGTGGACAGCAACGCTGTTCTTCTTTTGTACGTACATTAATTTTAAACTGGTTTAGTTGCTTTCAGGCTGTCACGACGAACAAATATACAAGTACTGCTCAGATTGTAAGTTTAAATTTCGGATGCTTGTTCTCGAGAAATGTGCGCTATGACAGGACGAGCCGACTGAGTCTCCTGTTAGTACAGCCAAAATGTTGCTCATACCACACAGGGGGCTGTTTCGCGTTATTGTTTTATTTTTTTAATTATTATTATTATTTTTTTTACAAATCAAGGGATTAAAGTTTGATGTTTAAATATCGTGGATTAATAATTCAGTTTTTGTGTGAGGCGAGTTGAGATGGACAGAAGTGAGAAATGAATAGCTATGGTTAAAAGATAAGTACTTTCACGTGGTGTTTTAAATGGACCTTTTTAAACATATTTTCTGTTTTGTAACGTCATTTTTTCAGCCTTCCTTCTTCAGATGTGCAGTGCAACAGTCCTCGACTGCACATCCACTGGAAATAACCCGATGCTTCTCAGCATATCCCACCACCATGTTCCCCCAGGAGCCGAGTGTTACTACTGGTGGGACAGGGGAGAGGTAAGTTTTTACTTTTACCCTAATAATGCACATTTTGCATGTTTACAAGTCAAATACACTCTCAATCTCTATGGATTAAATAGATATTTTGTTGTCAAATCCATGCTTTCTAGTCTGCCTAATGTGCCTATAACATGCTGTAGTTCCTGTTTATTTTGTCCTTGGGCCTAATTTAGCTCATGAACATAAAATAAATGTTTCATTTCATATAATTTAATTATAGATGAAAAACATGAGTGGAGCTGCTTTAACTTATGTTTAAAACTGATGAAGCATAATATTTACTCATAAATATACATGTAAATTCTGTTAGAATTTAGAAAGAAAACAACACTAGCAAATGTCAAACTGGTTTAATAAAAACAAAATGGGCCTTATTTTGTTTTTGTAATGATAAAACTAACAGTCCATGTTTTCGTATTTCCACTCCTTCACTAGATTCTGTTCCAGATGCAATGCATGGCGAACTTGTTTCTAACTTTGTTTCACAAAGCACATCACTTGTCAAATCTACGGTCTGGAGCATATCAGTTGGTTTACTTCTACTATTGATTACATGAGAAAGTGACTGTTGGTAAGATTCGAGTCCAAGCCAATTCTAAAGTCTTTCTTTTTGCTACTTACCTTAAGTCAAGTCTAAGTCCTAAACTTTCTATCTCTGCCTTATTTTTATTAATTTTTTTCTATTTGAGTAAATTGTACAGGTAGATGAACTTATAATTTTTTTGAAGGGCTCACTTATTTCAGTAATTCAATTAAAACAGTTAAACTCACAGTTGTTTACTTATTTAGATTATCATGGATCTCAGATAATTAACTGGTATAATGGGACTTTTTTAATGCACAAATGTCCACATACTGAAAGGAATTTTCAAAAGTTTCACTTTTTGAGATAAGCTGTTGAAATTACTTTCCTGTGCTGCAATGATTAAGTGCTGTGAAATTGATCATTGGCTGGGAATGTTTATAGTAAATATAGAAATATTAAACTGGCAGGAATTTTAACCTTCCTTTGATTTTAGGTTCAGTAAGATGCTCTGGTCTCTTCCTGTTTGTATTTTGAATTCAGATCACCCTTGCAACCAATACCAATAACAACACATCTGTACTGGTGATGAGACACACCTCCAGCTCTCTGGAAACGTCTGAATGCCTTCCTGATGTCTCTTGGACCCAACAGTGCTCACAGTCACAGGTGTTACATTTTTGAGATGTGAGGACTGAAATTACAGTCCCCACCTCCGTAATTTCAGATATGGGCATATATATATATGTGCTTATATATATTTAAGCATATATAGTTTATATGCTTAAACTATATATCATGAAATATGTCTAACAATCTGTTTTTTATTTCCCTCAGAATTTGATGGATTTTTCAGCAAACTGCAGGAGTAAGTTTTATAAACTGCAGTTGTTTCCCTTAAAGTTTTTATGTGTCTGTTGTTTTAGAATATCAGCATTTTTCCCTTGATTCATTCAGATCTTCCTTTTTATTCATTTTTCCCCATGATAAAAATGTCTCCCGTTTTCAGCAACATGTGTCAGCAAGAACTCTCTTCATGGAGACAGTCCTACCACTAAACCTACCGATGAAGGTGAAACATCCTTATTTCTCTTCATATGTTGCTTAATGTTAGAAAAGTTTAGATTAATGGAGCGTGTGATTTTCCCTTTGTTGATTATATTAAAGTTGTAAAACTACGTATTGTTATCTGTTAATAGAGGGACTGTCTAACACTAGTATTGGAGCCATTGCTGGAATCACGCTACTGATTATCGGACTCATCGGACTTATCCTTTTCCTGCTCTACAAGTACAAAGACAGCATTCCCAGGTCAGTTTTCCCCATAGCCTCCAAATATAACACTGATTCTGACAATACTGAGACAATTCTTTGTTCTGATTGACAGGACCCTCAACTGCAGACTCATTGGACGAACGTACAAAGCTGGGCAAAGGAAAAATAATGAACCGGGAGACATCATTGTGTAAAGTGGAAGATTTCTGTTCAGAGATGATTCACTATTATTATCTAGATTTGTCTTCTGCATTATTACTATAGAAGACGTCATATAACTTTAGGAAACAATTGGACTAATATCTGAAATAACTGTCTACACTTAAATCTAAAGTTCTGTCTGTTACTAACTACAGTCACCTGACTACTACTGCTGTTTTTATTTCTATAAGTGGGTTTTCTATAACAACTGTTTTGATATGATATTTTTAAACAATATTTAACTTGCATGAACTTTTTTTTGTTTGCAAGCTAAGCTTTGAGATTGGGTTGCACCTTTTGAGAAGAAACCAGGTGCCAGATTTGTGCTACACTCTGACACACGACACTATTATTGTTTTAAATTGAATTAGCTTCATAGCCTTGATGACAATCCCCCTGCTGATGAGGTCTGACGCATCGGTGCACAGATGAATTGTTTGCGAGGCTGTGGAAGCCTCTGTGCTGCACCAGTGTGTGCACTCTGAGAGGCGTTAGCAGCGCTGTAACCTCCCCAAAAGAAACCCTGAACTCCCCCTGGGGGAAATGAGAGACGTAAAGCTGTGGAAGCTTGGAGACCAGTAATGCAGCACCAGATAGTGTTCTTTCTGCGTTCTGTAGCATTATGACTATTTATAAATGATATATTGTGTGTATATACACATTAAATAAATATTATGGATAGCTGTTAATATAACACTAATATGATATGAGCATTAATTATGATTATATACTATGAACTATTATACATACAAAAGGTTTGTATGTGCTGTAATGTACTGTACTGTTGGATTCATTCCAGTGTATGAGATCATGTCCTCACTACCAACTTTCATGAGCTGCTCTTTGTTATTCTAATGCTTGTAATAAATCATGCTGTTATAAACATAGTGTCTGAGCTTTGTTTTAGCCTGGATCAGGTTCTGGTCAAAGACTTGATTTAGCTTTAAGCTTGAGCTTTGATGATTGTTGGTCTGTACCTGAACACTGGAACCTATTTCTGTTCATCTGGGTTTTGCTGTTTGGGTCAGATGGTTGAAACTTTTACACGAAGCCATACCGAATAAACTCAAGTGAACTATTTCAAATTCTATCAAGAAAGGCGGTTAATTGTCCAACTGGAATTGTACTTGAAGTACTATAATGTACTAGATTCTAGTAGCTGTAAAAAGTAGGTAAGGAGAAGCTTTTGTGTGAGATTCACAGGACCCGGATTGTGGGAGTTTTGACAACTGGAACTGTTGAATGTTTCTGATCTGCCGTGTTTAGAATATATCAAATGTCAAAGGAAAGAACAGAGATCAGCAAAAGCATCATAAAGCTTGGAAATAAACAAGAAGTTTATTTCAGACAACTTTCAATACTTTCTTATTCAACTACATGCATGACACAGTGACCCTGAAGTGGAATGGCTTAGATGTAAATAAATCCTTCAGGTCTTCCTTTAGAAAGTTACTATCAGTAGACATAATGGCTCAAATAGGCAGGTAAACAAAACTGATGTAATCTCACTTCCTGTTACATCATCCTCACACCACTAAGTTTATTAGTTAAATATACATCTCACCACCCAAAGAGCCTCACCCTTTGTTTATGGTCATCTTTTGTTTCTCCTTACAAGTTTAGTTTGAGATTTAAATACTGTCAGCCTCATGAAGAATGTCATCAACTTTGGGTTTTTTAATGATTGTTTTCCAGGATGGTATAATTATGAATCAAACATTTTAAAGACATTTTAAAAATGGTCAGTATTCACGAGAAGTGAATACGTGGTCCAATCCAATAAGATGAGTTAGTATACCTGATTTTGTTCAATATTTAATGATGGTAGAAACCTAACAGAATACACAAGGCACTACAGTTAGCTGCACAACATGCCGGAGTGGTAAAAGTGTGTATTTGAACCTGTATGTGTAACTTTGACCCTATGAAGATTGAAGAAATCCTGAAATAAACCATTTTTAAAATAATAAATAATAAAATAATAAAACAATAAGATTATATCAACAATAAGATTATATCAAATCGCACCGTTTTGGTCACATGTCTCAATGTGAACATTAACGAATTACAATTAAATGTAAAAGATTAATTTAATCTTTATTTTGATTTTGTCTGTATTTTTTAGATTTAGTAAAAATTCATCAATTTTCATCGTTCATCAATACAGTACTAAAAATTTCAAAAATAAAAGCAGTGTAAAAAGCAAAATCTCACAACAGTAAAACAGAGAGATAAAAGTGCATGATTTTAACACGTGTTTAGTGCCGTAAATATTTTCTTATGATATACCTTAGCTTTGTGAACTTAAAGCTGAAGTTTATCTTTACTGGAGTAAGTGTTGCAGATCTCGTTATTATATTTTGACATTCAAAAAGTAAAGGGGCTCTTGGGGATTTCCATCTTCAGCCTCCTGAGCGCCTTGTCTTATCTGGTGCTTAACATCTCGTGACCTGATCTGTAGTAAGCAGCAGCATCGGTGTGGAAGAGCGGCGTTGTTCTGTTTTCCACCTTGATAAACTAAAGTCTACGGCTAACATGGAGCTGTGGAAGAAAGCAGCGCTGTTCACATATGGTAATATTTGCACAACTTGTCTTTAAGCTGTATGACAACACAGTTACTACCGCAGAGTAAAAAAAAACCCAGCCTTTTTCTGAGATTTATTAGGCAGAGATAAAGCTACTGTGTTAACCACACTGTGTGCGATATTTTAAAGTGACTATCTTGCTTTTTTTATAGAGTCACAATAGAATTAACCACATTGAGAAACAATTACACCTTGTATTTAGTATTTTTACTGACATTTGTTGTGTTTCATGCCTTTTTTTCGTAGCATTCCTTCTCAGTTTCTGCTGTGCTGCGGATTTGCTTTGCACCGTCAAAAGAAATGGCACCCGGATGGTTCACAGCGTCTCGCTGGAGTCTCATGCTGACGGTTTCCCGTCAGCAGGATGTGATTCCTCATGGAGCAACGAAACGGTAAGTTATAATCAGGGGTGAAAGTAAGGGGGGTACGGCAGGGTACTGGGTACCCATAAAAGATTGTGCGGGGTTGGCAGGACCTGCAAGAGAGGAGAGCGGATGTCTGCTGTAAAGAATCAGTGGGTTCACTGTGCAGCAGCCTTGACTGATTAGTTTTTCAAGAACAATCTAAAACAGGACTTAATCAGTTATTAAATAACTGACAGACAACCACTGACATTAATACACCTTTCTTAACAGGCGGGGGCGCACTTTCTCAGTCTATAATCCGACATTCGAGCGAATTGAATCCATTCCTCCCTCCCTGGCTCCTCCAGAGCTGGGCCCCCATCGGCCTGGTTCAGGGGGGCAACCGCCCCACCCAGCCCCTCCTATAGCTCCGCCCCTGAATCACCGCTGTGTTCAGGGATCGCAAAATAAATATCAAGCCTGAAAACCTAATTGTCATGGTTTGAGGTACGGTGAGGTGAGAGAGACGCCGTCGAGCCCAGGAGGTCATAGTGAAAATGATATTTTAATGAACAACCGGAAGCACTGGGAACAGACAGGTAAGTATGACGATACACGACGAGGACCCGACGAGGAACAGAGACAACAGGGGAGACTAAATACACAAGGGGTAATCAAGAGACTAGACACACCTGGGAAACAATTAACGGGGAAGACGCAGAGACAGGACTCACAGGGAACAGGACTACCCAGAAACTCAAAAATAAACACAGAAAAACACAGATCCTGACACTAATATCCGGACTGAACGTTTTTAACATAATCTCTGGTCGGCTTGTGGAGAACAGGAGGTTGCCATGGCAACGGGTGTGATTAAATGGCAGAGAGAGACGGAGAGTAAAAATGTCTGAGTGGTTTAGAGTTGATCACCTGTTTAGGTTGTTTTATCGTTGTTTACCTTTGTCTTGGCGCATCACAGCCGCTGTTGTTTCTGAACGTTCAATAAACGACAAACTTTTACTAATTACCTCATTCTTTGTGAGTACCTATAAGTCATTTACAACAAAAATCTAACACCACTGCATAATTATGTGAAATTAAATTAATTGTTTAATATAAAAAATAGTTTGGTGCTGTCAGGCTCAGAGTCTGAGAGGCTTTTCTTTTATCAAACAATTTGGTTTTTTGCTTCTTATTTAGAAGAAATATTGATGTTGAAGTTCAATATGTCAAAAATAATAACCTTTTTCAACCTTTATCTACACTGTTGAAAATGAGGCTCTAACATTCACAAATGACAGTGAAATAAAATCCAGTCCAACATCTGGTTTGAGGTGATTCCTCTGGAACCTGTTGGAGGAAAAACATCCCAACTTCAGAAGATGAGCTTTAACCTAACAGAGCTCTGTGGTTCCTCCTGTCAGTATGAGAGTCAGGATGAGGAGGCGCCATGTTAGGAAGAGGAGTGGAAGCTGCAGGATCTTCAGAACAAACAGGACATGATACTGGGCTACTGATTATCCCTCTGTCTGGACACAGGATCAATATAACCAGTTTATATTGATAAAATGAACGGTTATATGCCAAACATGGAAAACTAACTATCCATCTATTCATCCATCCGTACGTACGTACATACGTACATACATACATACGTACGTACGTACGTACGTACGTACATACATACGTACATACATACATACATACATACACACACACACACACACACACACACACACACACACCTACCTGTGTTTTGTCCGAGGCTCTGCTTCCTAGTGCTAACCCCAGTGCTCTTTGACACCTGCACCGGCGCCACCCACTGGACCCGCCTCCAGGGTCCACCTCTGCCTACTGGATCATTTCAGTGGAGATTTCACACTGTGGCAAGAAGCCGGAGTGCCCAGAGAGAAACCTGCAAACAGGAAACCTGTCAAATCTTTTTACCTTTTGTCCTCTGGTGTCTGATCAATTCTTCTCGTAAATGTAAATGAAACCGTTGTTGGACATGTCTTCACTGCAGTCTCTGTCTGCAGTGAAGACATGCTCATTGTCTGCCTTCATGGTTCGTTCTCCCTTCATTAAATAACAGTAGACGTCTGTCAGCTTTGGATCCGCACAGATGACGGACAGGTGGTACGTCTCTGTCCCACATTCTGCAAGGACATCTATGGTCTGAGTGGCTTTGGTTTGGTGCTCCCTTGTCAACCTATGCAGAAAAAACACCAAGACCTTATCGGTCAGGCAGTGTTTTTTCTGCCAGGGTGACCCGCATCTTGAACAATGGCGTTTGCAAGCCAACCCAACCAGTATTCAAGCAGTATAGATATACTGGTTGAAAATAATACCGGTGGAAGGGCAATCATGGCGCCGTTGTTCAGATGCCTGAGGGAAGTGGCTCCACAGTTAGAGCAAGAGTCGTTGTCATACAACTCTCTATCTGTGTCACTGCCAAACGAATCCAGCCAGACCAGCACAGACTCCAGAAAACTTTTGATGTCGTAGTCCTTTCCCACACCTGATGGCAGCTTCTTCTCCCTCAGCTCCATCAGAACTGGGGAAAGATCTTGTTGACTAAAATGCTTGCCAGGCTGACGGACAGCTGAGAGGATGAGACTCCCACAGCAGGTGATGGACGATGCCTCCAGAAACACCCTTTCCTTAGCGAGACACCGCTTGGTGACGCTCAGGTTTAGGATGCTTTGGAAAGCAGCGTTCACCCAGCTGTTCTAGAGCTCATCTGAGAACTTGAAGAAGTTCTCCTCGGCTTGTCCTGGTCCTGCAGATGTCCTTCCTACATCTGGCAGATCTGAGCCAATGCTAGCTACTGAATTAACGTTAGGGGAACAGGAAACCTCGACAGCAACGGAAATCTTTACATTCAAAGATGGTTTTTCGGACAAATAAGCAACACTGTTTTCATCTAAATAACAATGTTCCTCGGACGGGGAATGTTGTAATTCAAAGGACCCTGTGAAAGTGGCCTTCAGAGGACTCTCCTGCAAAGATGGGACCAGCGAAACCAAAGCTGTGGCTGTCACTTCAGCCACAGCTTTGGCTGCGAGATCAGCTGCAGACAAAGCTTCCCCAGCCGGGTTAGATTTTTCTGTAACCGCAGTCTCACCCTCACGCTGTACCATCGTCTCCAAACAAACCTCCTCAGCCGGGTCAGTTTCGCCAGAGACAGTACCATCATCCTCTGTACTGTGTGGTTCAGAGGATGACAGAGAGTCTGAGGTCCCAACATCCAATGCCTTTTCAGAACAAACCTCCCCAGCCGGGTCGGTTTGTTCTTTGGAAGTGGATGGAAATCCTTTCCAAAATGTATCGTCCTCTTCACCCTGATCATATTCTTCGTTGGAATCCTTCCCTGGAAATAAACGATTGCACACTTTCATCCCAAATAGTCACGGCATATCCAATGCCCCAACCAACTGGGAATATCGGGAACAAGCGCCGTTGCAAAACTGAACATGGTTGCTAGAAGTAAACCTGAAACTCCAAGAAATGTCTGGGTCCTCACTGATGCTTAGAGATTCCAGCATTCAAGCATTAGAACTGCTTTGATCTACTGTGATGTACATAATGTCATCTATGACCTCATCAGTGAGCTCACTGGACTTTTGGTGCAACGCCTTGCTTCTGATTGTTGCTATGGAAATGATCAGATCGGCTCTGCATGACTCAAGCTGACATAAATATCTACATAAAACGTTATACTTTTTATTAGAAGAGATTAATAGATTTGTATATGATTTAATTTTTGCTTTTGTGGTTTTTCATACCTACTGTGGTATAAATGTTCTGAAGCCTTTGATCCACTATTATTTTTCATTACTATTAATTCATTACGATTATTCATGTATTAATTATTGCACAATGCTAGGAACAGTCTGTGACTTATTATATTTATTTTTTATTAATTTTCTCAGACAATTTAATGCTGCGACTATTTTACCTAACATAAGAAACAAAAGCAGAAGAGCGATCCAGACCTGCACTTATGCATAATTTTATTGAGGTCCAGAATCCAGAAGTTCTTGGCTTGCATCATTCAGGAGCCTTAGGGATAAAAAATGCTTCATGATTGTATTTCAAAGGCAGATTTCAAGAACAACTCGGGCAAGAGTTTGGGTCAGGTGCTATTCCGGGATGNACAATAGTGGATATTTATATGTATATATATATATATATATATATATATATATACATATACATATATATAATTTTTATTTATTTTTATTTTTTTGTCATAGTACCCCCAAAAGTTTAAAACTACTTTCACCCCTGGCTATAATTACAACCCCTCCCCTTTTCCCCCATTTTTTAACAAACAGTCATTTACTTTTTCATTTTTCAAGGCTAAATTTAAAGTGATGCTTTTATTGTTTCTATTATAACTTTTATTCAATTTAAATGTGCCTGTAAACTGCACTGGACTAGTATAGAGACATGTGAAAATTTGTGTTTGGCAATATTTTTTTTATCCATAAAGAGAGTCCAAATTACAACTATCCTTTTTTTGTAAAGTTCTTTACTTAATAATGTACGTACAGTATGTAAAATGGCAGCACAATGTACTACTTTTGCTGGTTGGTTCTATTTAAGAGTGTTTTACTAAAAACATATTCAATGGCACTAATTAACCTAACAGCCATATTTTTAGACTGTGGGAGGAAGCCGGAGTACCGTGGGAGAACCCACGCATGCACAGGGAGAACATGCATATTCCATGCATAAAGACTCCAAGCTGGGATTTAAACCTGGGATCTTATTGTTGCAAGGCAATAGTGCTTCTGTGCAGCCCTAATTAATATGCTCGAATATATTTTTTGTGATCTTAAAGTCTATTTATAGTAACTGGAAAATTCGGCATTTAAATACTGTCTAAAATAGAGTTTGAGATTGGTGAAATCAGTATTTTGCTCTACATGTCATTCTAATTCTTTGAGTTTCCTTACTAGGGTCCGTTTTTTGCAGAACCGTCACTGATGGTTTACTGTAGCATGAAATTATGTCGACATTATAACCGACCTCTGCATTAATTTTCTATTTTCTATTTTGATTTCAGGCCGTCCTCGCAACCAGCTCGGACAAACATGCGACAAACAGCTTTCACACTCTAGAGACATACGAATGCCATGGCTACATTTTATGGATGGCGCAGTGCTGGTCAGCAGAGGTATAAAATGTTTACAAAAGATAGAAAATATATATATATATATATGTATATGTATGTATGTGTGTGTGTGTGTGTGTGTGTGTGTGTGTGTGTGTGTGTGTGTGTGTGTGTGTGTGTGTGTGTGTGTGTGTGTGT
>CAEGAF010068140.1:0-29196 GCA_903067075.1 Micropoecilia bifurca | reverse complement strand
AAATTTGTTGCTGTTTGCCTGTTGAAAAATGTTTTCCCTTGAAGTTACTGACAGACCCATAACAAAATATTGCTTTAATCATTAAATAATATACACTGTGTTAGGTCTTGGTTCAATAGGCCATGTGCAATCATTTCAATATGTTTTAATAAACATTAAACCAGTCCGGCCCTCGGCTTGTAGAAAATTTGTTTATTTGGCCCTCTGTCTGTGTATTTGACTTTGACATCCATGATCTAGGGCAACACCTGAGCAAAAGTCATTTTAAAAATACTTGTTTTTTTTACTATTTCCATAAAGTCAAACTTCTGTTATCCGTTTTTGCAGCCGGATTATTAATAGTGCTGTCAGAGTAATAATAAAGAAGCTCCCGCAGGTACCAACAGCTAATGCTAAAACAAGGGCGTCCTCTGTCATGGCTGACCGGTGGATCCGTGCGCGTGACCTTCTACCTGCGTGTTTTCACCCTCGCGGAACGCGGAAGCGACTCTCTGCCGCAGAAACGTCCCCAGGTCCCGGGCCTTCTTGGTCTCGTCTCGGGGCCATTCCTCACACAGCTTAAGGAAGCGACGGTACCTGGTGGCAGACATCTTTGCTCATGTAATATTATAGTTTAACACGAGCGAAGATTAATCCTCTCGGGCACCCTTATTTGTGCCACAACTAAATTCGTCCCCTCTCCCGAATGCCTACGCTGGTTCCGTCTTGGCTCCTCGCTGCCTGTTTCTGCTAGCACGATGAGCGGTTCAAACGCGAAGGGGAGTTTTCCATCCCGGGTGTCTGAGTGGATCAGCTCCACGTATCGCTTTGCGACAGACAGAAACGACTTTAGGAGGTGAGAAGTGTGTTATTTTGTGGTACTTTAGTGCTGAGTTTGACTGTGCCGCTAGCGTTAGCTCATGCTGCTGGATTTGTCCTTGTGCCGCTCACTGATGCTAATGCTAGTAAGCTAAAGCATGTTATTTACACGTACGGCTCGTTATTTTTATGTATTCCATGTGATATGTAAGTATTTTAGATGTGTGATTTGTAATATAATATCCATTCCTTCGGGTTCTCGATCCAGTCAAACTAAAGTAGTCCATAATGGTTTACTCGTGAAATTTCTTTAAACAGATAAATGCACCACAGCATGCCAACATTTCTTAATTTGCTTCGTTCTTTGTTTTCTTCACTTCAGGAATCTTCTGGTTAACCTGGGTTTGTTCGCCGCCGGAGTCTGGGTGGCTAGAAATCTCTCAGATTTCGACTTGATGTCTCCTCAGCCGGTGACTTAACCTGCTGATCCTGACCAAAAACAGGATGATTGTAAGATACATTTCTGTATTACGGAAAAGTTTAGTTAATTTAGTTGTATATTTACTTTAAAAAAAGTTATCTTTGTGACTGAGGTGATGGTTTTGCCCCCTTTTTTTTAGGAATCTTGGACCAACAAAGAAGAAGTGAGGGACATGATGAAATACTTGGAAAACAAAGGGTTTTTGTTTACATGACATTTCCCCCCCCTCCTGTGTAACACAAGTGCACAGGCGTCATCTCTATTTTCTTTGAGGTACAGATTGAATTTGCCCTCAAACTTTCCCACAAAAGACTTTATTTTAATGATTTTATGGCCACCATGCCAGTCGAGGACCTGTTTGTCTCTGCAGCCCGTGACTCTCTGCGTTCTGGTAGAAAGTGTCTCTCCGTGCCTCAAAGTCTGAATCTCGCTGCTCAGGTCTTGACTGTGGACCTGGGGCTGAAACCTGCTCTCCTGTACGACAGCAACGCCGCCTGCGCCCAGCAGCTCCAGCGGTACCTGAGCCGCCTGCGCTCTCTCCAGCTCGTGTCTCCATCCCTCCTCACGCTGGATTTAAATGGAAACGCTCTCGTTATCAACGCGGATGCCCTCAGATCTAGTTTAGAGAAGACGCTCCGTGGCGGCGGTCCGCCCGTCGTAAACGTCTCTGCGTCTTTGGAGACGCCCGCCGTCTCTGACGCTCAGAGGCAGCGGCTGACTCCTGTGGTGGCCGATTTTCTGCTCCTACTGGAGGAGTTTCGGCGACACGACGAGGCTGATGAGCCTCTTTGCGTCGGGGAGAAATCTGACGGTTGGAACCTGTGCACCATGTTTGGTCTCTTGCTGGGTTACCCCGTCACCTACTGGTTTGATCAGGCCAGGAGCTTTGAAAACTGTCTGTCCATGACGCCGCTGGTGGTGGCCACAGCCTCGGCGGCGTGGCAGACGGACGCCAGCGCTCACAGGTTCCATCTGTACTCGTTCAGCGTTCCGGCCGCCCTGCAGGAGGAGACTCGGCCCGAGCTGGAGAGCTGGAGGCTCAGGCTGCAGGAGAGATTTGAGCAGCAAAGCATCATGAAGGATCTCAGTATCAGTCAGTCCACAGTCACTCTTCCCTCTGTCTGTTTGTGATTCAATAACAAAGTTAGGATTAAAAATTAAATAAAATGCTCTTGAATCCTTTTTGTTTTGATGTCTTTTTTTTAAACAATTTGAGAACATTTTGGGTGCCTTAAAAATCCATAACTTAGCTTTTAAACTGAAGCCACTTTTATATGTTTCATTCAAGATACCTAGTGGTCAATGAAATATTCTGTCCTAATGTAACATTTTGGATTTATATCTTCTATTTCAGTGGTTTTTTTGTATTGGCTAGTTGTAGTAATCTCAGAGCTCTATATTTGAAAGCAGTGGAAGCAAACTAAGTAGTACGCTTTAAACATTAAAGCAATTTAACATTTTAAATAAATTTAAAATCTTTTAATTGCACTTTGACAGCATCTAATTATTGCATTTTGCAAACAAGTATTTGTACTTCTGCAGCTACTTTCTCTTCTCCAAATGTCTTTCAGTAAAAGTCACTGTAGATCAAAACAGTTGCATTTTAAAGCAGCACCTCTAAAGAAGTGAACAGTCTGAGAGGATGTGACACAGATCCTGGTCATGTTCAGCTCAAAGTCAGACACAAACCACACAGTTTTGAGTCTTCCAGTTACACACAAAACCAGGTTTTTTTCTTCCCCACATCAGTGTGGAAAGTACTAACAAGACAGCAGTTCTTGCCGTCTAGTCGGTCCGTTCACATCACCTCATTCTGATGGTGATTTACTAACGTCTCAGTTCGTTCGGTCAGCAGAGCAGAGATGACTAAACCCGTCCGTGGGGTCAGAGGGGCTGGATGACTGACAGGACTTGACCACAGCGGCCCGTCACTTTCAGCTCCGCCAGGTGATCTGCTCTGGTGGGTCCGATGTTCAGGATGGCGATCGGCATCTTCTTGTCGCTCGCTGCCAGTAGGACCCTGTATCCTGAGTAAACCTGCGGAGCCACAGAGGAGGGAACTTGTAGCCGAATGGAAAAACACGGCCGACGTCACGAATCGGTCGCTTTTCTATACCTGCAGCGATGAGCCGATAACCAGCACCGCGTCCGCCTCCGCCAGTCTGTCCTGCACGAACTGCACCGTCGCTTTGGCCACCGTGTCTCCGAAAAATGTAACCTCCGGCTTCAGTATCCCGCCGCACCGCTCGCAGGACGGGACCCTGAAGTTCAGGACCTGCTCGTCCTCCAAGAAGACGTCGCCGTCCGGAGCCACGGCTCCAGCCTGAGCCACCCAGTCCGGGTTTAATGAGACGAACCGCCTCTGCAGCTCCTCGCGTGCCGTTACGCTGCCACAGCCAAGACATGTTACCCTGAGAACACATGAAACACCATCCCTGAGAAGAGTGGAGATTTTTCTGATAGATGAACATAGAGTTGAGTCTTTTCAACATATTTTACTAAAGTTTAAATAGGAGGACTTGCCTTTGTATTGATTGTACAGGATTTTATTTAAAATCAACCAATCTCACTCAAGTCATGGCAAGTAAAAAAAAAATTAAAGTCCATTTGTTAACTTTTATGTTAGGACTAAGTCATAAAGCAACATATCAAGCTTTTACCACCTCTCAGAGTTCTGTTCAATCAATCCATCGCCAAAGAACGGGCATTTAGGTTTGGTGAAATTGCAAACCTCAATATCTGCATAAACTGACAGGCCAGGTAAGGAGAGCTTTTCTGAATAATAGTCAGCCTTGCTGAGATGTACAACTCGTATGGAAGAATGTGTCTTTATGGAAGAGTCAATGTGAAAGAAAAGCCAAAAGAAGTTCTGTTTGTAGTTTGTCACAGATCATCTGGGGTCACATCATGTGGAAGAAGATCCTCTGCTCACCTGAGGCCAAAACTGAACTTTGGCTGAAATGCAAAAAGAAATTTCAGATAGAAAACAACCCAAACACAGTGTCAGTTTTGAAGCTGTGTGGTGTAAGAGGTCAGTTAGGTTTGTCTTAGTTCATATTTCCTTTTGGTCTGCCAAAATATCTAGAATCTTATGAAATTTGCTTTTGATGGATTTTTGAAATTAATAATAGATAGATAGCTAGAAATTGAACTCAGGTGTTAAAAACCACAGTTATAGTATATTTTAATGAGGGGGCAATCACTTTTTCACACAGGGCCATGATGGTTTGGATTTTTTTCCTCCTTTAATAATAAACACCTTCATTTACAAATTGCATTTTGTCTTTACTTGTGTTGTCCTTGACTATTGTTTCAATTGGTTTGATGTTCCGAAACACTTAAGTGTGACAAACATGCAAAAAAACGAAACGAGGAAGAGGGGAAACACTTTTTCACACCACTGTACACATCTTTGTCCTTGTGCCTTACAATCCCTGAGACTTACCTTTTCAAAGCAATTAAGAACAGACATGCATACCTAATTTTATCAGTAAACATAACCATATATGCTGCATCACAGTTGTTAATTACTCCACTCAGCTCCGGTTAATATGGGACCCTGCCCACCTGGGGTCACTCAGCCCACCTGGGGTCACTCAGCCTCCCTCACCTGTGTGCGCAGCCGTGGAGCTCCGTGATCCGGGTCTGTCCTGCCTTGGCGTGCAGCGCGTCCACATTCTGGGTGACGAGCCAGTGCAGCTTCCCCTTCTCCTCCCAGCTCCGCAGAGCCCGGTGGGCAGAGTTGGGCTGGTGGGAGGAGAACTGCGGCCAGCCGACGAAGTTCCTGGCCCAGTATCTCTGTCGGGACTTGGCGCTGCGGGTGAACTCCGTGTGCTGCATCGGTCTCCTGTCGGTGCGGGCGTAAAGCCCGACGCCCTCCGAGCGGTAATCCGGGATGCCCGACTCCGTAGACAGACCCGCTCCGGTGACCACGAACAACCGCCTGGACCGGGACACGAAGTCCTGCAGCAGCTCCAGACAGCGGGCATCGGCGGTGCTGCAAGCCGGGACGAAGTTCGGCTTCCCGGCTGGGACGGAGGAGGCTGACCGGACAGGAGCCGGGAGAGACGGGAAGAGGCGCCGCGGCAGCCGCATCTGAACCGGCGCGCGTTTTAATGAATTTAAGACAAAGTTTAAGCAAACAACGCGCAAATATTTATACGGTTACTAACTTTACCTTTTTAATGAGTAAAGTTACCACAGTAACCGGTAGTGCATAGCTTTGTTAGGTAACATCAAACCAGAACCAGCTGATATAACATAGAAACACAGGAAGTACCCATTTCAACGCAACACCGAAAAGCCGCATAGGAGTCTGGGAGTAGTAGTTAGGTTAGGGGTTTTTAATTTGCTGAAAGAGAAATTGAGATTTTCAATGAGTAAAATCTGACGTTAACATAATTCATAAAAAGAATGATTTGCTATGATTGAGTAAAAATAAACTTCTTGGTGGGAAAACACAATATCAAGACTGTTTTTGTTGTCACAAGGTTTGTAATTGTCTCAGGAAGAATGTTGAACCATTCCTTATGGCAGAAACTCAGTCCTTTGGGTTTCTTGGCAGATTTTCCAACAACCTGTGCCACTTCATCACTTTACTGTCCTCCTTTAACCCTTCTTTGTTGTCTTGGCAATCTTTGTCATCCAGGACCAACCTCTCACCCTTTTCAGAAGACATGACCCAAAGCATAATGCTTTCACCTCCTTGCTTGAGAATGGGGCTGGTGTTCATCAGGTCATACTATGCATTCTGGCTGCACTTGAGTCTGGGAATTGTAAATTTATTAGACTTTTAAATGTGTTCAAAAGTAATATGCGACAGATCAGTAGCTGTTTTCAAGCTCTCAAAGTAACCCTGACTTTAATTTACCACTGACTAAAGTATACAGACACTGTAATAATCAAGTTAGATAAAGACAAAATAATTAAATATTTATGCATACTTTTGTTAATTTCCTACAACCATTTTTATTTTTATTACAATTAATTAAAATCTTTGAGATTATTTTAGGACTTTGGACAGTGAGGCCATGAGCCCAGGTTTGCTCTAACCCCACCATCAAATTTTTAAAAATAAATGATATTGCCCTTTAATTTATAGACTTCCTGTTTGGCCTCTATATGTGAATAACTTGGGAGTTTTACAAACATTTGTTTGTAAAACAGTTGAGAGCAAATTGAGTGAATACATCTCTCAATAGGAGAAATGTATTTACTGAGAATATCAATGTCATACATTTTGTTATTTATCTATAGAGAAGCTCTCACAAAAATTCAATTCAAAAAGCCACATCTTTCGTTTTGCTGTAAACATTTGCTGTGTTGGCTTTACATGTTTATTAAATGTATGCATGTATATTTTCTGCTTTAGAAGAACACAAAGATGAATGAATTAGTTTAAGTTAGAAAATATTCCATTATGAAAGCAGAAGTGATGGCGTCTTTCAGTTCAGTCATGCGATGGTTTCTAGTCTTTATTAGCCCATCATTTGTATGGATGAAGAACTAAATATCTAAGAAGCTGATGAAACCACGGTGCCGTTTTATGTTTCCTTCATTAGAATATGCTGCACACATCCTGGTTACAAAACTCCAAGATATCTGTTGTGAGGGGGAAAAAACCCACAAAGTTTGCAGTTATTATAGGGGAAAGAAAAATCCAACTTTCACCACAGACAGGTACTGTGTCCATGTCCTACCAGAGTGTGAGCATTTAAAGACGGCCTCTGCGTGAGCGTGAAACTCCTCTCCCAAGATGGAGCGATAATCCATGTGGCTTGTGTGAACAAAACAGTGCGTTGCGTCTTTAAACAGCAGATCACTTTCCCCGTACTGATGAGACTCAAAGAGCTGGAACTCAGAGCTTGACGTGGCTCCCAAGGTTTCCTGCCATTACAGAAAAGTAACCATCTTAGAGTCTGAAGAAAACCAATGAGTTATAGATCAACATAAAGTAGCACACGATTGTAAAGCAATAGGAAAACGATTCGTCCATCCCCGCATCCGTCATCTAGACTTGCTTATTCCTGCAGGGTCATGAGGTCTCCAGGGGTCATTGGGAGGTATGTGGGGCTCATCATGAGGAAGGAGGTCATAGGTCCACAGGTTAATTAGGGTTGGATTTTTCTCTAGTCTTCCAAGAAGAACCTGATGAGTTAGTCCTCCCAGCAGAATTCAAATTAATGAGACTTTATGAAAACAAAATTACTGACCTGCGATTTCATGAGGAAGTCATACACCCTGGAGGTGAGCACAGGCCGTGTCATGATGCTGTTCGGTGGGACGACTCCCAAATTACAACTTTCCCACTCTGACAAAGCAGCTCGATGTCCGTCGGCACACAGCAGCTCGAAGTCCGACACTGTCCACTCCTCCGCCCACCCGCTGGAATTCAAAGCTAGAGTTAAATAAAAATGAATAAATCAAATAAAATAGGGACAATGTCAATTAGCTGGCAGCACTACATGCATAATACATGTAGCGTCTTCAATACCTTACCCAGGATGTTGGTGACAAGGTTGTGTTGCTCGAGGAAGGCCACGTCGCCGTAGCTTTTTCCACTCGGATCTCCAACCAAACACCTGCAAGACAACAGAAAAATGGGCTTTGTTTAGTATATTTCCAAGTGCGGATGGGTGAAAGTGGCTCTGATGTAAAGACACATAAAGTGGCTGATATGACCAGATAAAATTCTGCTTCTACAAAAAAAAAAAATCTAAATTCTAAAAAAAAAATGACAGAAAAATCTTGGAGTCTTGTGTACCTTAAAGCGCCCATGTTTCCATAGTAACGCTCATTGTGGTTGTCGGTGCAGCGTTTGGTCGCTGCCTCGCCTGTCCCTCCCATGCACACTTTGCACAGATTCCCCTGAGATCCAGGGAGGCAGCCTTTCCAAAACACCGTGTTGTACACTGTGCAAACAGAAAGCGGCAGACTGCAGTCAACGAAAGACAAAACAAAAACAACAACAAAAAAAAGCATTGGATTAAAGTGGAAGTGACATGCATTCACTAGAGTGAGGAGCAAAATTCAGAAAGTTGAGCCAATATGAGGAAATTAAAAAATCTGCACCTTGGTTTGGATCACAGGTGGCGCTGCTGTTGTGCTCCAGGCTCAACGTGTGTCTGTGCGGCAGCAGCCAGCCTGCAGGGCTGTACATGTGGCCGTGACACGAGCGCCGGCCTCCCAGATTCCCAATGAAGATGTTCCTGCTGGAGCGCTTTGCCACAGCTACACCCACAGCCGAGGGCAGCACTGAAAGGAGCGATGGTTTCAATGTGAAGACGGCGTTTATATCAAACACTGAGCTCCGTGAGCTGCGATTTGTCGTCATCCTACCATCCGTCTCCAAGTGAGCTGACCCTTCAGCAGGAGCACATTCGGTTCCTGAGAAAATGCAACAAATAATCCATTTATTTCCACTGACAAACACCAAAACTACAATTGAATGATTTAATCGCTGCCCTAGCTGAACACAGCACACATTTCAGAACACAGAACTACTCAAACAGGAACGGAGCAAAACAAAAACCAAGGAAGATGCGTCATTCCAGTCTTACCATAATACTCAGTGACCACCGGAACGAGGCCGCATTTCCCTGCGATGAATGTGTGTGTTGCGTCCAGCGAGACTGCGTCCACTTCGTCCCTCTGAGGTAAAACATATGTCTTGTTTTTAACTTTGTATCCCCAGAGTGTGACAAACTCTCGATGCTCGTGCGACTCAAGACAATTTACCTTGATTTTCTCGATGCAGTCCCGCATTGACACGGCCCTGACACACACCAGCGGGTCGGACTTTATGCTCAGAGCCCACCGCTCGCATTTCCTCTGCTCAGCATGGCTGATGCAGCACCAACGCACAACGCTGTCCTGGAGAGAGCTTCCTGCAAACACAAGCCACTAGTTCACAAAGAGTTGCTGTAAGAGCTAAATCCCCTTCACTCCTGAAAAGACTAAGCTGATCCTGCGCACCTTCGTGGCCGAGTCCTTTGAGGAGTGCAACATAATCCAGTCCCATCACCTGGCTGACGTCCATGTCGTCCGGCAGAACAACCAGTTTATCCGTCGCGTCTCGGAAAAGAAGGTCCGACTCCCCAGAGAGAGATGAATTGAAGAGTTGGAAGCGCTGCCTCTTCTTTCCTAGTCGACCAAACTGCGTCTGAAGAAATCAGTTTAGAAATGACTTGAAGTTGAGCGAAGGCTGCAGAATAACAGAGCGAAAGCGTGAAACCATGTCCACCTATTTACCTGCACAGCTGATATAAATTTGCGGACAACCTTGCGAAAATTATGTCTGGTGACCATTCCTCCTCCTGGACCACAGCCCAGATTACAACTCCTGTAGAGGCTCAGAGGAGCCTGTGAGCCATCAGGGCACAGCAACCAGAAACTGTCCCACTCGCTTGCTGAGAAAGTTTCACACACAAGATGAAAACTCAAGAGACAAAAGCCTTCAGTGTCAAACCCTCCTTATTCAAAGGCTGGTTTTGTTTCAGAATTGAGCTAATAATAGTTTGCTACATTTGAAATAAAAAAAGAAAATTAGTCACTTCTACCAATCTGAAAACATTACAAACTTAGACACACTTTTGTTCATCCTGTCAGGTTATTTAGTTAACATTTTTGGTTAACCTTTCAGAAAGATTTCAGAATGACCTTTCAAAATATAGAATAGTTTGTAATCAACTTAACAACTGTAAGATCACTAAGGTATTGGCTGCAAAGTAAACCCATTCATTACTCCAACTCCACTAAGTGAAACAGTTGAGTTTGAGTTATGTGCTCTGATTGGTTTCCTCTAAATCAGAGGTATTCACCTTCAGTCTTCAAAGCCAGTGTCCTGCAACATTTAGATGCGTCACTAGTCCAACACACCATCATGAAATAGCTGAATTACCTCCTCAGTCAAGTCCTCCAGAGTCCTCCAAATGACTTCATTGTTTGACTCTGTGTTGAAGCAGAGACACTTCTAGAAGTTGGAGGACACCTGTCCTTGGGTACTGGAGTTGAAGACCCCTGCTCTAAACTGTGCTGTGCATTATGGTAAAACACTCCTACTGTAGCCCAAAAGACATGGTCCAGAGGTCTTATTGTTCAATAGGTTTTTTCCAGAGCATTGGTTTTCTCCAGGCAGCCCTTCCAAACAAACTGCACTCTATACTGAGTAATACAATTATTGCTCAAAATGACTGGATTCAGTTGTTCCAATCACTTCCATGGTCACAGGTCTGTACCCCACACCTAACCATGCAGACGTTTTCTACAAACATCTGTTAAAAAATGTCCTTCTCAGAAGCTCACATGGTCTCCTCTGATAGGATGCCATCTGTGCATCAGGTTCAGTGTTGAAGCTTCCTTTACTAAATACTTCACATGAGTCAGCGGTGTTGCAAGCAAGTGGAAGTGGTTTGAAACAACAATGTGTGAGCCTCAAATTGGATGTGAAGGAACTTCAGAGCAGGACTAACAGATGCTGAGGCGCATAAATCGCAGAGGTCAGCAACTTTCTGCAGAGTCACAATTACGTTTACCACATATCAGACGGTTCTTCATTTGAGACCATCTGTGAAGGCAATTACAACCGAGGCAGAATCGGGCCGTGCAACATGACTAATGGAAAGTTCTGGGCCGAGTCAAACACAGATTTGGGTTTTATGGAGATGCTGCAGGGCGAAACGGGCTATAAATGCGATAAACCCTTTGAACATTTCACAGCTGAAAGTGAGTATAACCCAGTGAGTTATTTCAACCACAGGCTAAACCAGTAGCAATTAGGATGCACAGTGTGCCAACTATTTCCTAAGCCAGAAAATAATTTTTATGGATATGACTTGTTTATTTAATTTTTTTAATGTTACTGGCTGATATTTAATCACTTTTTTCCCAAAATATTAACAAGATCAAGATGTGAACATTCCTTGTGAAACAACTGGATGGTTAGGTGAAGACATACAGAAATATTCATGAGTATGCTACCCTATTCTCTCCACATGGAGAATGAAGTTTATCTTCCAAATGGTTTCTAATCTTGTCACTTTAAGACTTTTATTAAATTAAAAATGTTGCCTTTATTTCTTAGCTTTCTGCTGCTTGCCACTGATTTGCTCGTTTAGTGTCACACACCTTGGATGTCAGTAAATCACAGAAAGTTTTTTTTTTTATTTCATTACAGAAGAAAAAATATGTAAAGTGCGATATAGAGCTTACCATTAATACTTTCAAGCGCTAAATGGTCCACAAAGGCAACGTCACCTGCACCTCTACGGAGACATCTACACCAAGCCAAAACAGAAAACCTGTTACCAACACGCTTCTTGCTTTAAAGAGGTTCTCTCTCGTTCAGGCTGACCTCAGGGCTCCCTGGTTGTTGTAGAAAGGCTCATTGTGTGACGACTCACAGAAGTAATTCTTCTGGCGGATGTAAGACTTCTGGCCTTGGCACAGCGTGCACAGAGGCGGCGCCATGTTGGCAGCTCCTGGAACACAGCTGGCGCTAAAAAAGGAACCAACATCTGCAAGAGAGGAGGAAGGACGCTGAAGACATTAAAACAGTATATTTTATTCTACAATGTCTTTATTTTAGTTAGAAATTCCTGGGGTTTTGTGCTCATTTTGTAAAGTATTGACATAAACCCTGTTGGAAGAAGCACGTCGTCACCCTGGCTGAGAGGATTCTCTTTGCTCCAGGTTAGGTAGTTCCTGGACAGCAGGAACCCAAGCGGGAGGCTCCAGCCAGCAGTCCACCGGGCCCCGCTGTGACAGCTTCTGACGCCTTGCAGGGACCGAACATCCAAGCTCCTGTTTGTCACCACGGCAACCGACAGGATGCAAGCTCCTATAGATGAACACATAAACTCTTAAGAGTCACTTAGGGAGAGGAAACACCCTGGATCACATCAGGAGGATGAAACAAACCTTACCGTCAGCGTAAACCTCCTTAGCAACGACGACAAGATCAAACTGCTTCACAGCAGAGTAAACTTCTCCTGCATCCAGCGCCACTATATCTGCACGGTTTGACTGAAAACGAGGAACAAAAAAATTAAAGCCAATTGTTTTGGACTTATGACTTCATTTTATTTCAAAGCATTTTATAAACACCCGCTACCCAGTGTGTTTCTGAAACAACACTGGCAGGAGTTTCTCCCAATCATCTCCTAGAAGTGAAACCATAATCTACAGAGCAACTCGCCTTAATTTTGTCGATGCAGTCGGTTGTGCTGGACGCTCGTACGCAGGACAGCCTGGCAAACGCTGCAACAGCAGCGGGCGGCAGGACGGACACCAGGGCCTTGGCCAGCTCTGCACACTTCCTCTGCTCAGGATCTGAGACGGTGCACCAGCGCATCTTCTTGGCTGTCACAGGAGCAACAATTGAAAAAAATAAATAAAAAAAAGTTCACACCATCCAAGCCAATCAGGCAGACATGTTTCTTTTCTGATCACTGGCCAACTTCCGGCATGTCTCGTCTAGGAAAAAAATGGACTCATGTAATTTTAAAACGAAGCATCAGTTCTGATGAGGGAGCTTCTCAGCGTTTGGACGGACATGAAGAACTTCCAGCAGAGCAAGAAGCAACTTCGGTGGGGGAATAAAAAAACTACCTAAATCCAAATTTTGTTAATGTCATTTCAAATGTGGTGTGCAGTGACTGATGTTTGACTGTGTGTGTGTGTGTGTCACTCAGGGCATGGCGCAAGCTGAGAGACGTGTTGCAGAGTTGGCTGCAGACGAGTGCAGGGGATGAACAAGTGGAAAAAAGTGCAGTTTGAGAGGAGCTGAAGGAGGTAGAGGCAGAAGGAATGATGTAGTTTTATCTTAAACTGGAGTCAATAACGCATGATCTCTGTTACGGCACCGTCACAGTCTCAACTCGGAGTACCTTTATAAATAAGAGTACCTTTATAAATAACTAATAAATCATTAATAAGGCAATTTTTATGAAAGCTTTTTACTAAAGGATTTTTTTGGGTTGTTGTTGCCACTTAAATATTTCAGATAAATCAAAATGCTTCTAGCAGTTTTTTTAATGACGATTTCATTTAAGACCGGACTAGGTATCCATAACAACTTGGTGTATGTGACTAAACTAATAACCAGTGTCATAAGCCATCTAAGGTCACACAACTGCATATTTTTGGGACTTAAGTCCTGACTTTTACTAGGCCATCAGAAACCTTTGCTTTTTGAGCCATGAAGTGGGCTTGCTGTATAAATCAAATACACTTGAGTTTAAGATCTCAAGTTGTTGACCAAACACTCTTTAGGATTTTCTACTAGGGAGCAGAATTCATGGTTCCATCAATTACATCAAGTCTTCAATGTCCTGGAGTAACAAAGCAGCCAGAGTATCACACTAGCACCAATACTATATGTATAATTTGTACTTTGTGAGATGCTGAGATGATCTTAGATCAGATATAGCAGGGCACACACCTTCCAAAAGTTCCACTTTGGTCTCAGCAGTACACAGAAAATCTTTCTAAGAATCTCGTGGTTCATCAAGCCACTTTCTGGCAAATTGGAGCTGGTCGTTTAGTTCATTCTAGTCAGCATGTCCTCCACAGACAGATGCAGTTCTAGCCTATTTTTCAGCCTTTATAAACCAGTATAAATTAAATGATAGTGCTTTAAAGTTTGTGAAACAAGGTGAAAGTGGCTGCTTCTTATAATATTAAAAATTCTGCAGTAATGTATTAAAGTAAAGCATAAATAGCAACTGGCTTATTAACCATTTAACATTTATCAGGGAAATATTACTGTAAGAGTTGCACCAGACATATGCCCAGCATTTAATTAACAATTAACTATTTAATCAGGTCATCACACACTCCCAATGGGGCTAAATATCAATGCAAAATAATAAAATAAAAATAATAAGTAACAACTACTTACCACTGATGCAGCAGGTGAAGATGAGAAAGAGTAAAATGTGACAAGATCCTCTCATTTTAAGCTGCTGTAGATCAAAAGTTGAGAGAGATGTTGGCACCGCAGCCAGCAGAGAACAAAAAGCCTGAATTTTCCACCACTGATTTTCCAGGGAATCAGAGCTGCTGGTTCGTACAACAGAGGAGAAAATCTGTTGCGTAAGGGCAGCTCGACTGAAAACAGTCACCTTTTACACACATATGGAAAATATTTTAGCACCATCTGTCACAAGGAGATCCAGATCAAACTGTTCACAAATTAAAGTGAAAAATACAGCTCTACTTTAATATGTGGGGGCCAAGACAAAAGACATTTTTAACAGTTGCCAAGAGGAAGAGTGTGTTAAAGAAGAAGGCAGCTGTGTGTAGTTAGGATTTCAAAGTTTATTTGACAGGGAAAAATATTAAAAATTGGCAAATATGTAACAAAATGTGCATCAGATGAACATATCAGGATCTGATGTTCTCCAGGAATTTGAGTGCAAACAGTATATAGATGAATGACCGATTGTTTCTGTGATGTTCGTGTCTTCTTGTTTTTAACAGAGAGGATAAACTCCTGTGGTACTGAGGACAGTCTGCAAATGTCGGATTCTCTCCACATGAAGCAGGATGGTAGGTTTCTGTTTTTCCAGCTCCGTGGACAGTTCCTCAATGCGCTTCTCCAGCTGCAAATGTCAAATGTGAAACTAATCAATGCCAGTGTTAATCGGTAGGAGATACAGCCTACCGATAAGCTTTTTAACCTATTGCATACAAACAGCAGCTACAGTGTGTGTCCATGGGTTAAAAAAACCCTTCTAGCTTAATGCAGAAAGGAACAGATGTTTATGGTTTAACAAGTACAAGTTTGACTATCAGGACCTGACTAGACCGAATTAATCTAAAAACTAATGAGCATGCAACGTGTTCATTTTCCCTACTCAACTGTATATTGCTAAATGGGCCCACTGCCATCTCAAAAAAACACAAGAAAAAATTATCTACAGCACATTCAAAATGTTGCCTCCACAGTTCTGACCAACAGAAGGAAAATTAATTCATCACGAGACAGGCTCCATGTTTGCTGGAAACTGATTTTAAAATGTTTTTGTTTTATAAAGGCATGCAACAATATCCGGTCAAAATGAATTTCAGAGTTATTCGTTAAAGAAAAACCAGCTAAAAGCCTCTGGTCATCAGAGGTCTGCTCACTTGGTGAGATGTGCAGAAACTGTTGGACCTTTACCAGAGAGAATCATTATTTATGACAACTTCACAAAAATCTGCATTTTGTTCAGACGCCTATTTAATGGCTGCAATAGTCCGAGTTGAGACTGTGACGGTGCCGTAACAGAGATCATGTTATTGACTCCAGTTTAAGATAAAACTACATCATTCCTTCTGCCTCTACCTCCTTCAGCTCCTCGCAAACTGCACTTTTTTCCACTTGTTCATCCTCTGCACTCGTCTGCAGCCAACTCTGCAACACGTCTCTCAGCTTGCGCCATGCCCTGAGTGACACACACACACACAGTCAAACATCAGTCACTGCACACCACATTTGAAATGACATTAACAAAATTTGGATTTAGGTAGTTTTTTTATTCCCCCACCGAAGTTGCTTCTTGCTCTGCTGGAAGTTCTTCATGTCCGTCCAAACGCTGAGAAGCTCCCTCATCAGAACCGATGCTTCGTTTTCAGGAGAATTTTTCAAATTGGGATCTGAAAGGGCATCGCAGCTGTTGATTTTAATATTTCATGCCTCACAGTTTTTTTGTTGTTGAAAGTAAATAGAAAAAGATCAACTGCTACAACACCTTGAAAACCTGCTGGGAGGTGTGTAGAGCAAGTCTCAAACTGACGAAGGGAAACAAATGGATTTTCTCTGAAACCTGAACTGTCCAACTTGGAAAAAAGAAAAGAAAGAATATTAGAAACTCAAGTTATTTCAGGATGACATAAATCTTTAAATGTGTTACGGTAAGAGATAAATACAGATTCCTGCGTCTTTGAGGTCATGAAGGCTGAGGGTGGCAGAAGAAGATCTTGAGTTCTGCTCTCCAGAGGCGACTCAGCTCCAGCTAAGAAGCCTGTCTGACTCGGGTTCAGTTCTGCTCCAGTGCTGCTCAGGATACATTTCAGTTAAGCGATTTAAAAATAAAGAAGAAAAAACGTGAATCAATAGTAACAGCTAAAAGAAACCAGATTTTAAAGCCAGTTTTACAAGTTATTTTGTTATAAGTACAAAATAAAACGTAAAGCACTGATAAGATCATCTGGCTGAAACAAGGTCGATAACCTCATCTCCCATCTGCTGCACAGTTTCAGTGAGACAGACTGGGTTCTGAACTCACTGGCTGCTAAGTGCCTCAGCTTCCTGCTTCGCTATGTGAGACGCAGAACCGCCGCCAGGATCTGGCAAGCAGAAGGTCACACTCTTCTTCTGTGGCTGCGCTCTGACTTCTTGCTCCTTTTGTGATTTACCCAGCGCCCGGCGCTTCCACCGCATGGCGCAGCGCCTCACGACTCTCTGCAGGCGCTGCGATCTCTGCAGGACGCGGGGCAGACGGTTGAAATCAGGCTCACGTTCTGCTGTCTGGACGCTCCCACAAACACCCACCTGCTCCTGGCTGAGCTGCGTCAGACTCGCCGTGAGGTCGTTCATGTGCGCGGCGTATGCAAGGATGCGCGTCACGCCTTCCCTCAGCAGCTGGTCCCTGTAGACCTGCGCCGCTCTGGCTGCTTGCTCCCGCCTGCTGCGCTGCTCAGTCGCCCAGAGCCTCCATCCCTGCAACACCTGCAGCAGATTCACAACGCAAAAAAAATCGACCAATCAACCAAGTTTTTGCATACATATTCATATTTTCACACCACATCACACTGTTGTATTAGATCATTATGCGTTGGAGCAAACAGAGCAGAATACAATTGTGAAGTTGAAGCGGATGAATACAGTATTAACACAGGTTAACCAGTTTAATTTTCCACTGCAAACGTTTGGGTTTGATATCAAAAGCATGAGAACAGAGATAAACATTCCATCTTTTATTTCCAGGTATTTTACATCTGGATCTGCGTATAAACTAAAAAAGATATCATTTTATTATTACTGTTATCCTCTTTGTAGCATAGACAGGTATGCAACAGTATTCAACCTAAGTTTATTCTGGTACCTATAAATAAAAAACAAACAAACAGCTAAGTAGTTTCCTGATCAGTCAAGCTGTGTGTAATTTAATCTCTGTATAAATCCATCTGTTCAGTGAAAACCTCAGAGCTTCTTTAAGAGAACATTAGTGGACAAACAGCAGCATAAAGTTTAAAGCTGCTGTTTCATGGGTTATAAAACAATATCCGAAGCTCAAAAGGTGTGTGTACTCTTTCAAGGCCCAGGAGATTTTGACGCGACATAAGAATGTGGAGGCAGGTGTTACCTTGGCCTGAAGGCTGAGAGACCAGTGCCAGAGAGCTTCCTCCGTCTGCTTAGCCTCCCTGCGTCTGTGCTGCAGCTGTTCGCAGGAAAAAGAGAAGAACCAAGAAGTTACAGCCTGTGAGAGAGCATTAAATCACAGAGTGTACTGTACAGCAGAAATGCTCTGAGGACATCAGATCGGAATGTCAACAAAAATGTTTAGCACTTTTACTAACTTGACTTTTTAAGATTTTCCAGGTTATTCCCAGATTATTTAAGTAAAGCTTCGTATTAAAAACTGTAAACAAAAAACATCAGCAAACCTTTGTTTTCCATCGCTCAAAGAACTTCTGGTACATCTTAAACCTCAGCAACAGGAGTCCTTGTCTTTTCATGACCTAAAGAGTTATAGCAACTTTGAAGCTTTCATGAAGTAGCAGCGTAGTTTTATGTGACACATGTATTTAGTGATAAAACGGCAACCTTGTCTCTCTGTTCCTGGCAGTGATAGTTGCTCCATGCATTCAGGGCTGTGGAGAGCAGCTTGGAGTTGTGATGCCTTCTGGCCTTTTCCATGTTCATCCTTAGCCTCCGAGCCTCTGTGGTTCGTTCCCTCCACTGTCTGAAAATCAGCCGCAGCCGAGCTAAAAAAAAAAAGCTCAGTACAGTTTAGGATTCTTGCCTTATTATATTGTGCAGGTAGAATCTAAGAAGATTTTGCAACAATAATTTAAAACTCTGTAACAATAAAGCCAAGAAGGGAAATTTAGAGTTAAAAGAATATTTGCTTAACTCTAATCTGCAAAGAATGTGCACAAAACCATATCAAATCCTCTTATAAAAGAGATGATCACATTTGATCATCTCGCTAAAAATCTGAAATACTTTTTGACCTAATAATTTTAGGTCAAAATATTTTTTTTTAAACATTGTCTATTTTCTATTTGAAACACAAAAGGAACAGTTCTGCCATTGCTTTTCATTAGGTCGAAACCTGGAACATACAGTTACTCTTATGTCCTTATTTAAATTACTTATATTTTTAAACTTAGCGTCCAACTTCTCAAATGGACGTCCTTTGGCGTCTTTATCAGCCATTAAGAAAAGCTGAAAAATGATTAGAGAAACATTTTTACCTTACCTACAAGTTCAGGTTTTACTAAATTATTTTTACCAAAGAATGTGTTCACTTGCTCAGCTTTAAGTATGTCCAGATCAAACTCGAACTAAGCTGAAACCGTGATGTTCTGTACATATTCATTACCTTCATTGAGTGTTTTCTGAGCCTGCCTGAGCAGCTCCCTCTGCTGGTGGCGCATCAACAGTGCACGTCTCATTACTTCTCTCCAAGCACAAAAAACCTGGACAGGTTTAGCACAAAGAGAGCAAAGGATAAGAAGACAACTATACTGCATTTTAAAATAAAGGGCCAAAGCTCAAACCTTCTGCCGAACGGATTGTTGGAAATGCTCCTGGGCTTGTTGCTCTGCGAGTCGAACCTCAGCCAACAGTTCTGCTTTCTCCCTCCATGCTGTTAGAGATTTCCTGAGGACATATGACTCAATGCTACAAGGCCGAAATATGTTTGTGATTTGGAAGCAGCAAATCTTAAACTCAAAACTTAAATCTTAAAAGACACTAAAATTGCAGGTTCACATTTAGTCATATTCCAGTCTGAAGTTCTACAAAGTCCTGGTTAATAACGGCCACCAGCTCCTACATTAGAATGGCCTACTCAAAGCAAAGGCCTTAATAAGGAATTTGGCTCTGGACATTTCTTGGCTCTCTCCAGCTGATCTCAGAGAGATTCGGTGATTTGTTTAGAGGAATTGGCAATAAAATCCATGAAAGTGAAACGAGTAGAAGGGTGTGAACATTTGGAGTTAAGGTACCTGAGGACAATCTGCGTTCGCTGCTGTTGAAGCTCCTTTGCGCGTTCAGACATCAGAGACATCTCAAAGCGATGATTCTGTGAACACAGCAGTGGCTCTGAACATCCTCTTTAGTCACTTTGGGTTAATTTCTACACACTAATGATTAATCACCTTCAAGGCCAGGAAGCTTTGTTTGAGAAGTTTAGCTTCATAGTGGTCTTGAATCTCCTTCAGCCTGCTTTTCTTCACTCGCCGCTTCTGAACAAACTGATGACAAAAACACTCATCAGCGTCAAGCTGTACAGATGCCAACCAGAAGATAACAATAGGGCTGCAGGTAGCAATTATTTCAGCAATGTTCTACCGATTATTCTGACCGTTATTTGAGTAATTGAATTTAAAAAATTCCACATTCTGCAAATTTTTTATGTAATACTAATCTTATTTTATACCATGTTAGAAATATCTAAGAAAATGCCAATGATTCAATGTCTTAAATGACAAATAAACATTTTACTACATAAATGCAATAATCTTTACTACAAATGCAGTAGAAGATGGTTACTCAGCAAAAACAAAAAAACAATCAGCATGTGAAAAGCTCAGCACTTTCTGCTTTTGCTCATCATGAATACAGTGTAAGGCTGTTCTGTTGATTATTTTTAGATCAATAATTGGATAGCAAAGGGTTGTTTACAGGAGTTTAGCCAGATAAAGCCAGATAAAGCTTGAGGAGCTCTGGGTTAAGATATTCATAGACAAAGAAGGTTCTTTATCTTAAATGAAAAATGTAGATATTCTTGCATAGTTCTGTATTTATTGCTGGTCTGAGGGTATTAGACTTTCATCACATTGACATAATTTTGAGTCTGTAAGCTCCAGTAAATGATGAGGTTATTAAATTAATTGCCAATAATTTTAATAATTTATTATTCATTTTTAATCCAATTAACTGCTTCAGCCCTAAACAGCCGCTGTGTTATTTTTCTATCCACATTCTGTCAGTGTTCTGTGTCCAGGCGATAACTACCTTCTTCCATTTCTCTACAGCCCACCGCAGTCTGCATAAATCCCCCTGACGGCAGGCCTGCAGCTCTCTGGCTCTCCTGACATGAACAGATCAGTTCACCATTAGCAATGAAAACACAGCAGCTCAAACAGATCAGTCGCCTCGGATCGTCACCACCTGTCTCGGATCTCAGAGATGTGGTTCCTCCACTGCACCAGTGTATTGTGCAGAAGCCTGCGAGTGTAAAGACGGAGCGAAGCTTCCTGTTTCTCTGCCTCTCTGATCTTCCGCTGCGCGCGTCCTCTCCACCGCAGCCAGGCTCCCGTCGCGCAGCGCCGCTCGTCGTGCAGAACCGCCTGAAAACACACGGCCGACGTGTCTGGAGCTCAACAGTCTGTCTGAATCGACGCCAAGCTTGTTTCCGTCTGCAGCTGCGTACCATCCGCTCAGAGAGCTTCTCCTCCTTGTGCTTCTCTGACCGTCCCCACCAGGTGTGAAACGCCCAGGCCATCTGACGCTCCCTGAGAATCCAGACACGAAAACAAGTCACACAGGTGACATAGACACGGCCTGCATTCAAGAAGGTTAAAAACAGCCAAATCACCGATTGAAGGCTTCGGCTTTGAATCTTCTCCGTTCTCGCAGCTGTCCCTGCAGAGTGAAGTCCACCCAAGACTGGAAACATCGGGGTAAGGTCCGCTCAGCAAACCAAACGTCTGCGCGACATTCCATTTCCTGTAGAGAAATTAATTGAAAATGACAAATTTGACATTTTCAAATGAGAAAGCAGGTAAAATATATATTTTTATTTTCTTGAATCAATCTGTGATGAATGGTATAATGTTGTTGTTATGGACAGTATATGTGTGCTTTTGTTATACAGTCTTATTAAGTCATAACAGAAAATAAACTGTACCTTGATGTATTTTTTTCTCAGCTGGAATAGGACTTCTAGTTTCCAAAAATAGAAACTAAAATATTTTAGATAAAGTCCCAATGAGATCAAGATCTTTGCAAATACCTGCATATGAATCTGTTCAGCAAGCGTTTCTCTCCAGCGGTGGAAGCAACGCCTCAGCACAGAAACCCTGCAACATGACAGACAGTTCAAAAATGTATGATTTGTTTTCCCCTCCCTTTATTCCTGAGAACGTTGCTAGAAAATGGAAAGGTGACCTAAAACCTGTAAGTATTCAGCGCCTTGTCGATTAGGGGCTGAAAGCTCTGATCTTCAACCTCCTCCTGCCGATCCGTCCACAGCCTCCAGTACTTTGCCAGCATCTACCGAAGAGCAGGTTACGTTTTGATGTTTTCACTGAAAGAAAACGGAACTGCCTGCAAGGTGACGGCTGCGTCGATTACCGTTTGTTGACGGTGCTGGACAGCCATGTTGTTGTTCAGTCGCAGCGCTTTGTTCCGGCTGACGTTCAGAGCGAGACCCCGCAGTCCAGCGCGCTGCGAACACAAAGCGATCAAGAACTGACTGCTCTCTGCCAGGTCGTGCTCGAGCCGATTGTTCCCTTTCTTACCAGTAAATGATGCTGGAAATGCTGACATGCTGTCTGGTTCCTCTCCGCTTCTTCTCTGCACAGCTGAACATCTACATCACAGCTCAAGAGCCAAACAGTTGAATAGAGGACTATCAGAACGGGATGCATTCCTGCAATAAGTCTACCAAACACCACACACCCCACAACCTTCTCCTGATAGATCCACAAGCAACCAGACAGACACAAATGAGTACATGACTGGGAATCGTACAGACAATGAGGCACGGTTTTCAACACTGTTTACAAATAATAAACTGAAAAGTGTGGTGCGCATTTGTATTCAGAGAGGCTGAATACAAATGCGCACCACACTTTTCAGCCTCTCTGAATACAAATGCAACAACGTGATTTCACTGCCTCTTCCAGATGAGCACATCTAGAGACTGAAATCTAAGCTAATCTATAGTATAAAGAATCATCTGTGAACATAAACTTTCTTTCCATAGGTTCTCAATTGGATCAACATCTGGACTTTCACAAGGTCAGTTTAATACATGGATATGCTCTGATCTAAACCAGATCAGAGCATGCATACCTGGCTACATACAGCCATGTAGCTCTGTCTCAATTTCTAGGGTTGTTGTCCTGCTTGAAGGTCAACATCAACGCCAGCCTGAAGCCTTTTGAAGCCTCTAACAGATTTGAAGCCTCCAACAGATTTTCCTCCAGAATGACGCTGTGTCTATCGCCGCTCAGCAACGCCAGGTTAAGTTCATTCCCTCGCACAGTTCGCGTTCGAAATGAGGTTTTTTTTGTAGCCTAACTCTCCATTAAACTCGTGTACAACCTTCTCCCTGACCTGCCTGTTGTGCTCCTTGATCTCCCTGATGCTGTTTGTTCACTAACCTTCTGTAATGAACCTCTGATACTTACATGGGACAACTACATTTATACTGAGATTAAATTGCACACAGATAGATTATTCTGTATCTACTAATTTGGAAACTTCTGGAAGCAATTGGTTTTCATTTGCACATACTAATTGACATTTGTTGCACTGGATTTTTGTTTTGTTTTATTTAGGAGTATTAAAGTAAAAGATATGGAATGCAAATGCACACAATGGAACAAGGTTTAAGGGGTATGAATGCCTGTAATGTGAGTGTTTGTGAACCTTTGTTAGTTTTGCCTAACAGTTCAGGATACAGGCTTTCCAGTGCACCATCACTCTGCGTCGAGTGCGCTGAACAGCGAAGCGGTTTGCAACTCGCAAGCGCCGCTCTTCATTCCGTTTGCGACTCAGAGCGTTTCTCCATTCCCTCCAATACATCCTGACCAGGCGGAGACGACAGGCGCGCTGAGCCACGGCTACAAGAAAAACAGGCAGAGTGACCCTGCAACCTGAAACCAGGGCCTTTACCTTCAGTGGAACAGATGATAGTTGAAGGAAGGGAAAACATGACAACCTCGTGTGTCTTTCTTGGTCTTCTGATGGGAGGCGAAACTCATCCACCGACAAAATGCTCTTGTCTTAAGGTGGACAATGAAATAAAGAGCTGCTTTGGATTCTTCTTCTTTCTGGTAACAAGCTGTTCTATGAACCTCTTTCCAGAGACGCCAAGCCTTTTCGTGAAAAAGAAATACACGGTTGGAATAAATTCACAATTAATCTAAAAAAGTCAAAGACATGTAGCTCAGCGGACTGTGGGTCTACCTTGTTCTGTAAGCTCAGTGCCCTTTGCTTTTGTGCTTGATCCTCCAACATCATAAGGTGCTGCTGCTTCTGCAGCCTCGTCTGCCACAAATTCCACACTGAGCTGCAAAACTCTGCAGTGTTAAATGTCGCACACATGGAAAGCATTCCAGTTTGACACGGTACCAGTAAATGCTAAAAAAAAAAAAAAAAAGAAACTTACCACAAATCCGAAAGCCTCTTCCGCTCAAGGAAGGATTCAAGCATCCTCAAGTGTCTTCTCCTGATCTCAATGAAAACCTTCCATCTGTCCAAAGCCAATCGGACCAGTCGCCTATTAGCTGTTCACAGAAGCGGAGTGCTTAAGACCACATCTTTGATCTGAAAATAATTCCTGCTTATCATTTATATTAAATCATACCTAATGATTGTGCATGCTGAACTTTAGCCTTGTTCTGTCTCTGCAGAGATGTAAAATTCCTCCACCCATAAAATGCCACGTTTAACAGATGATACCTAAAGACACAAACATCATTAGCAGCACATAATCTAGAATGTATTAAGGATGTGACGCATGTTCACACAGACATCTCCAACATCTTCTTGGGCCATGCAGTTCACTTCGACGATAACCAGCCCATTGAATCGACTTCTATCATTATGAAATATAAGCAACATCCAGTCATAATACAAAGTTTCACCCGTTCTGGCATTCTGTTTGGCTTTTGCACCTTCCCAGAGGTGGACAGCAGCTGAGATAATGCTGCCAAAAATCTAATGTTTTCTTCTGTTGTGAACTTTTTGCTTTTCATTAACAAAGAAATGACTCCTACATCAGTTCTTCTGTTTCGTTTTTGTACATCTACTCTGTCTTCTCAAGCCCCCAACGCAGATGGACACAAGTCAGGTTCTGCTGAAGGTTTCCTCCTGTTAAAGGGGAGGTTTTTGTCCTCTCCACTGTCGCCACATATGCATGTTTGCTTTTAGGAATTGCTGCAAAATAAACAGTACATGGCAAGGTTTTCCTTTTTTGTGACACTTGAAAGGTTCGGATTATTTGTGTATTAAGTCAGAAAAGCTGCATAAAATCTGTAAAAGAAGAAACAGTTTTCACAACACTGCATATTTGTCTCATTTCTCCTGGTCTGCCTTTCTTAAACACAGAGGGCAGAAGAAAACTTTTCAACTTCTCAATGAATTTTACGCGAATGACCGAATGCCGATATAGACAGGCAGCTTCTACAGCAAAAAAAGGAATGAGCAGTCCATCATAATGCCTCTAGACTGACCTGTAGTGGCACTCCGCTCTCATTAGAAGACTCCATTCCCTCCTGGATGTCCACCAGTCGTCCCTCCATGTTTCAAAGGTTCGTCTCAGGAGGCCTCTACTGTAGTGGGACCTGTAACAAACCATATTTTTGCATCACTTAAAACTCCTCATGCAGGACTTTAAAAGTGGCAAGGAGGCTACCACAAACTGGAAATAATTATAGCAGTGCTCATTTGTTTTTCAACTCATTCAGAATTGTAGCTACATTTAATGTAGCTACATCAGATGTAGCTACATTTAATGTAGCTACATCAGATGTAGCTACATTTGTGAACTTTTTGCTTTTTTAATGTAGCTACATTTAATGTAGCTACATTTAATGTAGCTACATTTGTGAACTTTTGGCTTTTTTAATGTAGCTACATTTGTGAACCTTTTGCTTTTTTAATGTAGCTACATTTAATGTAGCTACATTTGTGAACTTTTTGCTTTTTTAATGTAGCTACATTTGTGAACTTTTTGCTTTTTCAATGTAGCTACATTTAATGTAGCTACAATTATGTGTAGTGTTCTACATTATAATGTGTCTTCAACGTTACCTGGCTTGCAGGGGTAGAACTCGACCAAAGGTGTTGTGCATCCATATCTTCAGGAATTTTCTCGCCAAGTGTCTAGGAGATGTTTGCGGGGTTAGAGTTCAAATTATATGCTAGTATTACTACTAATCTAAAATATGGTAAACACATCGTCTGTGCACCTTATCCTGAGCTCCTTGAGTCTCCCTCCCTTGTTCCAGTTGTATCCCACTCTGTAAGGAACCTTCCTGCTCTGAACTCTGCGCACATGTCTAGATTCACCCTCAGATCTGAAGGGTCGCAGTCTGACCCGGTCTGAGTTTTGGACGGATTCGCCTGGCATTATTTTTTAACTCAGACTTGTGATACAGACGTCATTATTTTACTCCATCCTTGAAAAGATTCATTTAGAACCAACTGCCGCGCATTTGTTTTTCCTGGTCACGTGACCTGCCCAGAATCAGCGGGTCTGCTTCTTTTTTATTTACCGCCAGAGCGGATGGCCTTAGTGCGCAGAGTTTGACATTTGACATTATTTTTCAAATATATATAGTATCATCAAATCCACTATTGATGGAATATTCTCGGATTAACGTGAGGCATCATAAAACAGCACAGATATTGTAAGGTTTCTTCAGCATTTGAAGTATTAAAGAAAAATTAAAATGTCCACTTTAAGTTGTTCAGGAAACTGAAAAAGATAAATAGCTTAAAGGTTTCAGACTTATAATAATACAGCTAAGTTCAGTAATTGAATTAATTAATTAATTAATTTACCTATTTTTAATATTTTTGTATCATTGTGGCAGGATTTGTCCGTCACACTGCCGCGGCGAGTAAATGATGCTGACCCACTGGAACCAGTTGTCAACAGCAACGCCGATGCTTCGCTTTGGAAGCAGCTGAAGAGTTAATCAGTGTGTGAGAGATAGTCATTACAGAGAACTGAGGAGACCTTGACCTCAAATTGTTATGAAGTGTAGCATATTTATTTAATTCAGGGGGAAATTAGGAAGAAAACGAGAGCGTCTTCGGCATCAAGGAGGAGTTGAATTGTTCAACATAACAGTCCGAGAAGGCGGGGTTTGCAATGCTGTCTTTAGTGGTAGTTCGACAATGACCCCCCACAACATTTTTTTTAGTTCAAGTACTTTTTAGTGTAGAATCTTTAATAATATTTTAGCATTTATCTATCCATTCTTTCTTTAACTCTACAGCATTACTGTTGTTTATGTCTATGTAATTCTGTTTTTTAATTGGAAATGCTCTTTCATAGTACTTATGCATCGACTGTGAATTTATAAAATGTTAAAATATTACTCTGAAATTTTAAGGGACCAAATCCAAGAATTTCATAGGACGTGTAATGTTACATTGTCATGGTAGTGTTTTTGAATTGGATTTTAGGTAAGAAAAAAAGTATTTTTCTTTATTTCTTCTTTTTGCGTGATCTGATCTGAATTAATTAATTAATTATAATTCAAAATAAACAAGAGTTAAGGTGATCAAGAAGACAATAGACGCTTTCAAATTACGCCTTTTTTAAATTTAGCGATAGAAAAACTGATTCCACAAATCACAACATATGTCTTAATTTATTTGTAATTTTTATAGGATAATTCAGTAGAAATTTAACCAAAGCTTGATGTTTACGAACTAGATCCCAAAGGCAAAGAAATCAAGCGAACTCTTTAGACGTCCAACATATTGCCTGTAGCGTGGTTTAGAATAATTGAAAGCTACATCATTATTGACTCAATATGCTTTAAATCATACTCAATGGAAATATTTATTTATATATTTCAGGTAAAAATATGCAAAAATAATTTAGTTGAAGCAGGCTAAAACAGTACTATCTCGAATTCTATACAGGCGCGACGGACAACATGTAATCTCTCCCAGGACCTTCTTAAAGCGGTGATTGTAGGAAATTTGCTGCTACGACTTCGAAAACAGAGAAAGAGACAGACAATAATTAGAGACTGCACAGTTTCTGTGTGAATTTTTTTTCTTATTTGAACCGGTGTTATTTCGTTAAATCATCCCCTGCAGAAGTGTGTGTTGACTAAAACCACCGGAATAGCCCGACCGGCTTGATTTGGTCCTCGCTGAGTGGGTTTTATCCCCGGCTAGTTGGTTAGCCAGCTAACTAACGTGAGCAGCCAGCAATCCACGCATCATTTAAACCCAGTAAGTGTTTTATTTTAGTTTTTCCTTTTTCTTGCCTAAACATTTTATAAATATTTATCTGCTTGTGTATTTTCTTCTACTCCCATCTGCGTAAAACATAAACTATATGTGTAGCGCCAGTTAAACTTGGCCAGCCTATCTGAGTGCTAATTCCTGGTTACTGTTATTTAGAGGGGTTTATTTTTTAAATGGGGTTTATTTTTACTTATTCATTGTTCTTTCTCAAACAGTTTCTTGTAATGTCCAGACGCTACAGTCTGGTAATTATCCCCAGCTGGGTTTTTTTTTCCTTTTCTGGTGATTGCGCTGGCACTCGGCGCCCGCTGTTGTCAATTTACTCATTAATTAGCAATTATCAACAACAAAAGTGGTCGCCACGGACGTTTCGCTGACGGTAGATGAATCTAAATAATTTGGAAGTGTTTTAAGTGCTTTTCTCCTAAGTGACTTTTAAAAATACTTTTCTAGTTCACAATTACCTGCTGACAGAAACTTGGGAGCGTATGAGAAGTAATGGTCAAAATTGTAGTAAATATTTCAAGTTGTTCCAGGGATTATGTCTGTTGACTAGAAAATAAATTGCTTGATTTTTAAATTAATATGGATAGAATTAGTGGAGCTCTAAAATAAGTTAATTGTATCAAACATGGAGGAATAAATGCTGCATGAAGTTTAAAATATATGGACCAAAAAATTGCCTAGGTTACATTGAGACATGGTGAACTGAGCAGCACACTAGACTTATTACTAGACCTACTACCTACTAACCTACTACTAAACCTAGCAGCACACTAGACCTACTACCTACTAGACCTACTACTAGACCTACTACTAGACCTACTACTAGACCTAGCAGCACAGGTAGTCTGTGCTGCTAGACTTCCTGGTGGCTCTCCAGGCTTTTCTGTTTTCCTCAGAAGACCGAAATGTTGAGTGAACGTGGTTTCTATAATTATTGTGATAGTTATAATAAACGATAGTTTCAAAGGGAACACATACAAGCTACGGAACACCAAAACTAGTATGAATTTAAACGACTGTAAACTGGTTGCAATCCTTTTTTGTCTTGGGGGAGGCGGGGATGTTTAATAGCTGCTGGTCACAAGTGCTCAATAAAGGTTTTGTGGCTTCTGGCAAATTTAATTCAGGATGAGTACAAAGTTGTCAGTGCTTAGATGGCAAAGTGACTGATTTGTGGTCTAGAGGAAAGAGACTGAACTTCCCAGTGAAGGAAGTGATGGTAAGCACTTAAGATGGGGCTCATTTTCAGCTGTGAGTTGAGCCAAGATTCAAAAGTCAGATTTACTGACCGCTTCACGGTTCCCATTAGCTTCTTCCTGTCCTTGAAAGAGATTATGGTCTGTGTGAAAGATGAACACTTTCTACCAGCAGAAAGTTTTTTTTTTTTTTTTTTTTTTTATTGATCCAAAGTGTGAACACGGATGCAATGCACAGTTTTGACCACGAGGTGTCGCCATTTCCCCTTCCA